>JAPMOB010229050.1:0-13140 GCA_029875015.1 Lepomis gibbosus | reverse complement strand
CTCTTTATGAAAAGCGCTGTGAGATAACTGTCGTTGTGATTTGGCGCTATATAAATAAAATTGAATTGAATTGAATTGAATAAATACTCAACCTTTAGGCCTAGATGAATAATTCAGGTCTCCTATGAAAGGAATATGAATCAACTGTAAATTAAACTTTTTTATTTTTATAAAAGAGTAAATGGAGATGCAAGAGAGGACAATATGTTTTCATCCTCGCCTGGTATAAAATCTATATATTAATGACAATATCACCATCAAAACCATCATCCAAGTCATTATAGTTGACTGAACTCAATATATCCTCTAAAATACCTTGAACACAACTGTAATTATGAAGAAAATAAACTAATATACAACAGTTATTACACAATTTTTCAAAAACCGTCCATACAACCATGTTCCAAATAACAAAAAGATTCCAAAACATTGACATATTGCTAAAAACAATGAATATTCATAAATGTTCCTGTGACCAAAAGCACTTACTTCTCCCAATGGAGGCCCTCAACTTCGTCTCTTTGTCTTGAGCAGACGAACGCTCCTACGAGGCGGACGGCAGACGACGATAAAGCCCGTCTGTTCCAAAGCAACACTTCTTCTCTCCTTCATTTTGACGAGAGAAAGAAAACCTAACACCTCGGGTATTGCGCAATACCAAGATGGCGGCCTGGGCGATCTTCTCACAAACAGAAAACAGCTGGACTGAAAACACTGAAAACATCAAAAGTAGGTCAGCAGTTGTAACTGTAACGGTGTTGGATGAGATGAGAGATATCTGGATGGCAATAACTGCAGCCAAGCGCAGCGCTCACAGAGCGATTTATGTTTTGATATAAGCTCATTTAGATATTTGGATAAAAACGGTTGGTTTGAGCTTCTAGCTGAGCCTACTATCTTCACAGAGGAGTGTAGCATGGGGCGGCTGTTGCTCAGGAGTTAAAGCGGGTTGTCCGTTAATCGGAAGGTCAGCGGTTCAATCCCCGTCTCCCCCAGGCTACAAAGTGTCTTTGGGCAAGAACCCTTAATTGTATGAATGTGTGTGAACGTTAGTTTCTGTTTGAGCACTTAGGCTCAGTGTGTGAATGCAGATGTAGTGTAAAAGTGCTTTGAGAGTTCAAAAAGACTAGAAAGGCACTATGCAAATACAGAGCATTTAGCAGGGGTGGATGGGGTGATGCAATACTAGTTTCAGACAGGAATTTTCCATTTGCACTTTACGCGAAAATCGCATGCTGCCCCCGGTACAAGGGGGCGTCTGTGCTCAAAGTATTCCTGATCAATGCCAATCACTTTTCTGTTGTTAATGCTCGTATGTACCAAGTGAACATCAAGGCTGTTCTCACCAGAAAATCACTAAATCCAAGTAAATTATAGATGTTTTAGGCTAATCATTCAGAAAGTGAGTGTGAAATCAAACCACAGGGGCAAATAAAAACAGTCCTCAACAGTAGAAAATCAACATTTAATCTAGTTAGACAGGCAAAGTGAAGATATGATCATACTTCATTTCTGATCTCAACAGGTTTTTAGGCACAGGGACGTACATTTAAAAATATCATATATTATAGCATATATTATTCTATGTAGCATAAAACCTCTTTACCATAACAACGTATGCACTTCATCATCGTGTCGCTGTACAAAAATACATTAAAATCTTTCTCTTTCTCTGCACATTGTGGGTGTGTGTATGTTGATTGTGTTTATGTGTAGTTGTGTTTGTCCACGTGCAAATATAGGCGTTTCTAATGTGTGTGTGTGTGTGTGTGTGCATTTATATATACATGTGTAAGTGTGTGTATGTGGTCCTCTTCTTGCAGCCGTGGTTCAGCCGAAGTCAATACGTGGCCGGTACTCCAGAACCATGGGATACGTCTGAGGGAGAGACAGAAAAAAGAGAAACTGTTTCAGAGAGAGAAAAATCGATCTTTTGGTCCTCACACTGTAAAATAACCACAGTTCAGAAGATAAACGCACCGCTGCTGCTGCTGGAACACAGAGGGGTAATTTGATAAACACTGAATCACTAAAGCTGGAAAATCCTGCGTGCAGGTTATCATTTATCGAACAGACTTTTAGGAGGGTTTAAAAAGGTGCAAGAGCAGTCACACAAATCATCAGTATGTATTTTCAACCAGTGTTTCGGCAATACATCATGACATGCGCTGAAACACACACACACACACACACGACTAAACTCTAACCCTGACCCGAACCAGAAGCAACAAATAGGAAATGAATGAATTAATACTTGTCCCGAATATTGTGCCATGCCGTTAAACTTTAGTTAAAATCTGAGTCCCAGTTAGACGCCCGTCCTTTTACTGGCCTTACACGTTTTAATAAATACACGCAGGTCTCAGTTAGAGGTCTGGTCTGAATTCTGAATATCTAAAACCTCTTGAAGCCCACTGGGTCACCTGATTGAGTTATATTTCTAAGCTACTTAGATACCATTATAAATGTTTAAACTTTTGTCGTTAGGGACATCAGTTAGATTCTCCACAATTCAAACATTTGCTTCATTTTACAGCAACAATGCAGCAAAGTGTAATTCATTCAGATTTACAGGCTTTGGAAAGGAATTAAAGGCTCGACCCAAACATAAGCAGGGGTGAGTTCAGTGATTCAAACAAATAAAAGCTTGAGCTACTAATTTAAGATTTACGGTATTTAAAATAAAATTTAATTTTCTTCTTTACTTATTTGAATGCAATGTAAAAAAAATAAATAAATAAACAAGACATACAAACAAATTTACGTTTTTTAGTAAAACAAAATTAGGACAGCAAAATAAAAAACATTGTTTATTTTTTTAGAGAATTGATTGATAAAGAAAATATAAAACCTTTAGATCATCTGCCTTTTCTGGGACTAAAACACAGTTTGTCCAGGCTCAAAACACTTATATAATCACATATTTGGTCATTTAATGTCCAATCTTTAAAACTCCTTTACAAATTCAGTCACCCTGCAGAACAGTCGGTGGGAATAACTGAGAGAGTTAAAGCCTTAACAGAAGAGATGGGTACTGACTTTTCCCCCCTCTGGCTTGTTTCCTCAGTCATTCAGGCCAAAAGGTTCGCAAATGTATTTCTAGAAAGTGAGGAAACATGGGGGCTTCATTTATCATTTATTCATTTGTCATATTCGCTTTTGCGGCTGTGAACGCGTCTGTGCAGGATAAATCTCCAGGAGTTACAACACACGTTGTTTGACTTGTTTGTTGAAGCAGAGAAAAAGACAAACGACTCTCATTTCATGACTTCAAACAGCAGGTTTCCTGAAGTCAGAGGTAAAGTTGTAAACCCGTTTCCATTAAACTGTCCAGGATCCACCTGGCTCTGGTCTGCAAGGACAGAGGGGCCGAGCATCTGATGCAGAAGAAATATATATATATATAAAAAAAAGAAGTAATAGAAGCCTGGCTGCTGCTCGCTCTGCTGAAGCTCAATTGAAAGTTCATTTCCAAAAGGCTATAACTCCACTGTTTGGGCTGAAATTTATCATTTAATATCTACGAAACGCAGAGAATCCAGTGGGTTTAAGTGCTACATGTATAACGAGCCACTCTTTTTATTAGGCTTGGCATCTTGTTAAATATGAATCCAGAAGCAAGCTTGCTCATCTAAATGTATTTAGGTTTAGCTTTTAATTTACAAAAACTTGGCAAAGCTTTTCACAACAAAAAACCTAGGTGTGTTTTCCATTTTTCAAAAGATTTCCGATGACATATGTTTATTTCAAAACAGATTGAATGCATCCTTCAATCAGAAAGCATTGCCTGGGAGCATAATTCAACGTCTTATCAAAACTTAACTGGGAAAACACACAAGCATCACGGGAGGCGAAACGCAACCAAAAGCGATGAAAAAGTAGGCTGGAGTACAGAGTGGCATTCCCAGATCGCTTTTCACTCGTTGGCTGACGAAAAAGGTTTGTCAGATGATCTCCATGGCGGCTTACGAAGCCTGAACCATAAGCACAGCAAAACTGATTAACCAGGCTTTTGTTTGCTCATATCCTTGAATTGACCCTGCCTATATTTGGGACCGGCTGGCTGAATTAGGCGACTATGAAACAGTTTATTTATTTCAAACAATTTGAATATTACTTATTATCCAATAATATCAAATACACGTCATTGTCTTGATCTAGCTTCGACAGACGGCTTATGCAGTTTTATTTTGTAGGCAGCAACGTAATGAAAACAACAACAGGGTGCAGGATGAGAGAAGTGTGGCAGAAGTTAGCAGACAGAGCGACTGACTTCACATGACAGGATTCATAACTTGGATTCATTTCTATGAAAACCTGTTTTGATTCATTTAATCGACTTGTCGTTGTTTCCGTTAAATGAACTGAACGACTGAATTGTGGAGAATCTACCCGATCTAACGTTGTGTCCATACTGACACCGATCATACCTTTAAACATTAATATTTGTATTAACGATCTAAGCAGTTGAGAAGCAGCTAAAGCAGGCAACCTGGCGGGGTTTAAGAGGTTTTATACATCCAAAGGTCTTCTATAAAAAGAAGGCCAGTAAACGGGGTAGGCGGCTATTTGGGACTCAGCTATTAATCTAAGTTTTATGGTGACAGTTTACCTTAAAATCATGAGAAATACACGAACCGCGTTGCTATGCTGCCCTGCCAGAATGCTACAAGCTTTATTCCAACCATTGAAATACGATGAAATCCAAAGTCTTTCCAGAGTAACACAGAGGAAGGAGAAGGGACACATCAATAAATAGCAATCTCAAAACTTTAATCCTCACTTCTTTGATGATGATGTATCATGCAACATCCTCATGGTGAATGTTTAGTTTGTTCCTTAAGTTTTCCAGAAGTTTCCAGTCCCTTCATATAGATGACTTGGCCCAGGGGACCCTGGACCTCTCAGGCCCCTGTGTGGGCTTGTGGCCTGTAGGCCCGTTCAGTAACCCCATCCACCACTGCGTTTAAATAATAGAAATGTCAATGCTGACTACTAAAACCTCCTTTGGCTGTAAAGCGCATCTGAAAGAGTCAAAAGATGTGAGCTGGCCTTTTCATAAAAAATTCAGAATGAAAAAAGGCGAGTGTTTGTGTCACAGCAGCTGCAGAGTGAAGAGCGCGTCTCCTGTTTTTGTCTCCTATTTCTGGCAGCTTGAGGCTGCTGGTGCTGCAGAGTACAGCTGCTGTCATCTCCTCCGGCTTCCTGTATTTTGCTGCATCATGTCTCAGAAAAAAAAGAACACTGGATCCAACCTAACCAGACTATCACTGCGCCTCTGTGTCTGTCTGCAGCACTGACATCGCTTTCACTCAGCGTTTCTGTCTCCAAACACTTTAATTATCCGGCAATATCACACATTCTGTTCAGCTGTCAGACAGTTTTAAGGGAGTATGCTCTGGTGTCAGATGACTGAACCGTAGATTCAACGTGCGGCACCAGCTAAACTCCACAAAGGGAAATAAACTGAAAACTAAATATTCTGTCAAATGACGATTGGTACAGCTAAAAATGAAAATTCCTTTTACATATCCCGCAGGAATATGTGACAGTTCATGAAATGAGATGTAAAAGTTTCCTCCTCTTGGGACCCTGAATATTTCATGGAACTCTGTCTTTTTCTATCTGACATTTACTGATTGTAAAGGTTTGTTTAGAATTTTTTAAGAGGCAAAGAGAAGGAGGATACAAACAGACACATACTCAATCATGAGCCATAGATGAGTAGTTTGTTCAGCCACAAGAGCTCAAGGAGAAGGTCAGGGCGGGCTGACAAAGTTTGTGACTTTAACAGGAGACACTAAAGTTCTTTTCCCCTGGCTGTTTTTTATGAACCCTAACTTCCTGTTTTTGTGGCTAAATCTAAACCGAACCTTTACCAATGGTAGTACCATACCAGAAAATGGGAATATGAATCTTTTTTTTTACAATGATGTGTGATGGTTTTACCCCGGGGAGGTTCCACAGGGCACGGCTGCGACGCGGTTTTGTTTCGTCCTCTGCACAACTACAAATCCCATCGGAAGCATTTCAGGAGCAGAGTGTGCTTCTACTACCGGGCACAGCACTCCGCAACCCAGTTTTGTTCCATTCTGTCTACAGCTTTATACCCCACAGGGAGGATTTCAGAAGCAGAGCGTTTTGCCTGCCTGATTCTGATGACTGGTACAGATTTTGTCCATTTGGTAATTTCATCGTTGTTTTCTGTGCTTCTACCGCGGTTAAACAGGCTACATAGAAAAATGCTCTCGTTTTTGGTTTTAATTGTCTTTTTTGTTGGTAAACGGTTAGAAGTCCGCACAGGGCGTTTTATTTTGAAAATTTACCACATTCTCTATGCTGTTTCTGCGTTTGCCTTCCTCCCCGGTTCCTCTGCTCTGCGCAGCGTGGTCAAGTTCGAAGGCAAGAACAATCTGTTTTGTGGTTTCGTTTGGAAGACCATTTGTAGAAAACATTATAATCTGGTGTAAAAACCATTTTGATACGAGGACAATTAAATTTGAAACTATTGTGATTTTCCAGGATTTCTGGACAAACCTAATTTCTCTGAAACTAAAAGCACTGTTTGAAGAACCAACACACAAACCTTTTAATTGTTCCTCAAACCCCAACACTAATTTGGAAAGTTTAAAAGTAATATATCAGGCCAGTGTAGGACCATTCTATGCTTTTAAATACACCAGGGGCGTCCTCTGCCCTGGTGGGAAGGTCAGCTGCTCTCTTTCCAGTTTTTGAATGTGTGGATACCGTTTTCTTCAATTAACATTTTCCTGATGAAACACTGTGTCAAGGCACCACTTCCCCTTGAGATTTGTTGTTGTTTTTGTTGCTTATTAAAGAAAAATAATTGCTTCATATTAAACTCCACTTCTTGAGCGTGTGGTGTGTTTGAGGCGGTAAAGAGGTTCAATATTCTCTGGATGAAGCACTTGCTTGAAGTTGTTTAGGAAAAAGTTTTGGGTTTCAGTCTTGAGTTTTGTTCCATCTCTCAGGCCAAAAACTTTCCTGCTTCAGAACAAACGGAGCCAACACCTGAAACTGATTTGCTTCTCAATTACAGGAGGGATGGAACAACTCTGTCACAGATGAAACTTGCGACTTCGGGGCTGATCTCAGAAATAAATTTTGTGCTTAAAAACAACGTGATTATTCTTTTTTAATCTAATCTGAGAGGCAGAGCTGACCTTTGTCTGAACACAATAAACACAGAGGGACTATGTGGATCGGCTCTGTCGATCCAACACGACTGTCAGCGACCATCTGGCATTTAGACGGTGAGTATGTTATCCAGACACTCTCATGTGCACTCCCAGGTTCAGGTCAGTCTTCTTTATCACCACCTTCCCCTCCCCATCTACTGCTACTGTGAAGACTTTGATTCTATGACAGAACACATTGATTTTAGGCCATTTTATGAAATTTTCCTCCACAGATGAACACCGTGGTCTTTTATTGTCTTTTATTGTGCGGTGCAAAATATATATGTGGAACTTAACAGATGCATGGATTTTAAAATCTTTCTAATATGTACTACATTCCCTCTCCTGTGTAGTTCTCCTTAATGACCTCCTGCTCTAGTACACCTGTACAATCCAATGCAATCCAGTACCACTGTTCTGCAATAAAGTATAAAAACTTTAGTGATGCCTAATATATTCACTTTTTGTTAAAACCATCATGGAGGTGTTACTTAAATTATATATTTTAGCATTTAATGCGGTTGTATTCTGCTTTTTGGCTTTTCCCCTCTCTTTATTGAGTTATATATCTTTTTTTGTGCATGTAATATGTTTGCAAAGTGAAAAAGCCCAAAGCTTCCATCTCCCACAGAAAACTCTGCTCTGAACTGCCAGAAAACAGCTCGTTTGTAGTCCAGCAGTTTCTTCCACTTTGCGGTGACGACACAGCGAAATGCGCGTCATTAACGCTCGCCGAGCGGCTAGTCTGACACCCCGGTGGAAAAACAGTGAGCTGCAGCACACAGCTCTCCTCTCCCTTTCAAACACTAGCTACCCTCCAGGCAGTCAGTGGACATAAAGTTGTTACTGTGATGTAGAGACAGAGCTCRGTTAAAACTTTATGGATGAAAGATCCTTTTGTTACAGATTAATAACTCACCACTCTGAAACTCTTGCTCCAGTCCATGTTGCAAAGCTGGTCGGCAACATGTACAGCTGAACCGAAGCCGTTTACTGGCTTCTCGCTGACCCGCCCTACTCTGCTTCTGATAGGCTAGTTGTCCTTAACTAGGAACTGCGCATATGCAACTCCCAACAAAGATCATTTAGAGACAAGATGTATCACTCCATAACTAAAACGAAGCCTTCAACACAGGGTGAACAGAGGAGCTGCAGCAATGTGCAGTATGTTTAATTAGCATAATATGATCTCTTTTAGTCCCAGTGCAGGTGGTCATGTATGTAAATCAGGAATTCGGAAAATCACCTCTCAGTATTCTAGTCAAAACAACCTTCTAACCTCATTAATAAATATATAATTGAATTTACACATTTCCAGTGTCAACAAAACTGAACATCATAAACTTAACGTAAAGGCAGGTACATAAGAGGCTACTGGGTGTGTATGCCATCAGTGATGTGTCTGGATGAATCTGGAGGAGGATGCAAAACATGCTGTTCACTCCAAAAACAATTATATTAATGTTGTGTATGGTGAGATGTGAATGTCTTCACAACAAAAACTAATTTGCATTAGCAAATACATTAGGTAAGAAACATAATGACCTGGATTTTGTTTTTGGAATCAACAAAACAAGAAATGTTCATTTAATGTATCTGCCAAACATTTACTTTAAACACATTTTAATGTTTTCCAACAATATTTGCTCCTGGCTACTGAAGCATGATTAATATTTCCAAGTTTATTTTGGGCAACTCAAAGCACTGGGTTATGGTTCTCTCGCCTGGGTTGTATTTCTTTCCCTTAAACATATTTACTTTTGAAGGAGACCGGGCTGGTCGGTCTTTTAAATTAGTCAAAGATTGACAATATATTGTTTTAATCTAATCTTAGCTTTCTGTAATCTTTTGGGACAAAATGTTGGCAGCTGATTTAAACAGAAGTCAACCAAACTGAGCAAACATCTTCACTGCTGATCCATATAATGAACTGCCAGTCAGCAATAACACACCTTAGAGTGTGTTCATTACCCAGTCACGACAAGGAACGCTATTTCCCAGATACGATTTGAATCTCATGTTTCTCTAAATCACTTTGATGGCAATCAGCAGGCAGTTTCCTGTTCTGACTAAAATGACATGCAGACTGCCAAGTGGTAACAAATTAATTTTTCCTTTTCCTGACCGGCCTCTGGGTGTCTCGGCGGCAGAGGGGGAAAATGAAGCCATGCTGTGGCGTTGTCAGAAGGATGAGACTGACGAATGGCTCCTATCGTCTTTCTCTGCCTCTTCTGTCTCCATTCCCGACCCTCATACTTTGTATCTGTCTCTCACACACTCTCTATCACTCCTCTCCTTACCTTGTCCTTAACCAGACAGGCTTCAAAAATAATTTCTTGGTGTTTATCTGTCTGACTCACCAGGCAGGACATAAATAATTCTGACGGACTGACTTCTGCCTGTTGTTTTGGAAGATGAGAGTGGTAGGCAGAGCAGAAGAGGAGGAAAGACTGAAGATTTTGCTCATAGTGGAGCTGGGGTAATAAAACTATATATAGCCTAATACTTGAGCAAGCTGTCTCCAAATGTAATCAGAGCATTCACCTGTAGTGAATGTGATTTTGCCTTGTATTTCTCGTCCTAATGGAGTCTGTTCAGCCGAGTCACCGTGTTTCCAAATCTAAACAAACTCTCAAAGAGTGAAGCCATCATGACCCTGATTTGCAGACGAATAGACACCTGGGTTTAAACTGGGCGTAATCTGAAGAGTGATTTGTTAGAGGTCTTGGTTACATTCTAATTATTGTTTTAACAGCATTGGTACGGTTTTCACTGCGATGGACTGGCGACCTGTCCAGGGTGTACCCCGCCTTTCGCCCAATGTCAGCTGGGATAGGCTCCAGCCCCCCCGTGACCCTGTACGCAGGATAAGCGGTTGATGATGGATAGATAGATTGATGGTATGGTTTTCAAGCCATTCTCATGCCAGGGCCTCACATTTGGACGCTTATCACATTTCAGTGACCTTGGTATTTTAGTGTTGTTTTGTGCGTTTTGGGCTCTGCAGTCATTTTGGGAAGAATAAATATGCAACACTTAAACCTTCAAAATAAAACTAGTTGTTAACGTTGTGAAATGTCGCAATTTGTTTAAGTTTAGGCACCAAATCTACTTGATAGGTTTTGGAAAAGATGATGGTTTATCCCTTGTCCCTGGACAGATCTTAAAATTGTCTACCTAAAAAAAACAACAATAAGAAGATTACAGTGCAGTACAGTCATTCAATATCGTGATATTTGTCACGATAAATGTCAAATCATTATTTCTTTCAAGTTAAAAGGCTGCTTTTTGTAGAAAGCAGATGGTTAAATGTGTTTTTAAATTGTTTTTTATGATCAGAACATGTGGATCACTTAACAAATCTGAGGAAGAACATTCGAAACAATTAAGATAAAATCTTTCCTTTATATGCTTCAGTAAAAATAAGTAAATAATTTTTTAAATCCTTTTTTCTCAACAAAATAAACTCTGCTGTCAAGTTAGCAATACTTAGCAACAACAAATATGCAGCGTCTGGTTAGACTTTCAAAATAAAACGCTAGCATTTCGAAACATCGCCATTTTGAATCGGCACGTTTTGAAAGTTGTAAAATTTGGTTAGTTGTAATTGATTATGTTTAGGCTCAAAAATTACTTGGTTAAGGTTAGGAAAAGATCATGGTTTAGGTTAAAATAACTACGTAAATTTATGTAACTCACATACCTTAAATACAAATACTTATTATTGACCTTTTGTTTCACACGAAACACCAACCCCAGAGTCCTGCTTCCATCCACCCCGACCACCTCCTTAGTCTTTTCTATTAAATATCATAAACCTACCTTTACCATCAAAAACCAACGCTACAGGGTTTCCCCCACTGCGTTGAACTATGACGCTAAAGGGATCCCCAGTGCATTACAAACTGACGCCAAAGGGTCTTGACCATGCGTCCATATCTGACAAGTCGTGGAGTGAGAATGGGTTGGTAACGTCACTAAAAACAACCGATGTTGACTTTTTTTTCACAAGGGAAAACAAACACCGGTGGAAGCCCGGTTTCTGACCCACCCATCCACCTCTTTTCCTTGTATTTTTTTTACAAATATTTCATTTTACTTTTATTGTAGACATTTGATGTGGACAGCAAAGTAAGAATTTCAGTGTACAGGGAAACTTGAACATCTGACAAAAAACACTTTGAATCCCGTTGAATTGAATGAAATATTTTTCTCATACCATGCAGGCCTACCTCATGCCCGTTGGGTCTGGTTTTACCAAATAATAATAGTATCGATAGTGGTATTGACAAAGACTCGGATCATCTAGAAGTTGCAATAAGGGTATCAATATCAGTAAAAATGCACGATCCCCATCCCTACTCACTAGCAGGGATTACTTGCCAGAGTGATGCATGAATGATTTGTTTTATTGTCCTGAATTCTGTAAAATAATGTTTAAATAATGTCCACAAAATAGGATGGAAATGACATGACCAAAAATTCTGACAATCTGTATCATTATAAATAAGAAGGATGTCAGTGCATAAGCCTGATTTTTATTAGTAATAGTAATTAGTAATGAAACTAAAAATTGAAAATTGTTATATTGATTGAATGTTGGTGATTATACCGTGTGTTTGTATGATTATAAAATGACTTAATATAAATAAATATTCTTGTTTGCAGGTAATGATATCAGGGAACAAACACAGGCCCACTGAAGCAGAGATCTATGGGCCCGAGGCCGAGTGCCAAGACAAAAGCAGGACAACTCCTCATGCTGCTGTGTGTGTGTGCTCCTGTATGTCTATCCTTCTGAGGACCAATTAAAATTTGACACCTTGAAAGTGAGGACATTTCATCTAGTCCTGATTCTTTAAAGCTGCCGTCGATGACAAGTGAACATACAATGCAAAATTTTCTGCTCGTATCACTCTTCTAAGCTCCTCCCACTAAATCCACAAGTTCGTACGGCAGCAAAAGAAGCCGGTTGCCTCGTCAAACCTCCTCCCGTGTAGGGCTCACTCTCCACGGCGAGAACCTCTCCAAGACCTGCTTCGACCTGTCTTCTTAAAGATCAGCTGCAACGTCTAACAGCGGGATGAAAGTTATTCCCCACTGTTTGTCATCATGTCGTCATCATGGCATCGGACATATTGAGTCTTAATCTCCACGCTGAGTCAGGACATGATCACACACGTTTTGTACTATGGCTTTTGTTGGCAAAGGAAGGATGGGCAGCTCTTTCATTGCTGCTGGTTGATTCTCAGACTGTGTGTTTGCAAAACCTCTGAAGCTGAGCTGAAGATATTGAGAGCATGCAGTAAATTATTTTCCTAAAAGTTACTTACTGAACCTTTAATGAGGGTTTGTGGTTTCTGTCTTTGTTTTAGGATTAAGGGTGTGTCTGTGTTTTGTTGTTAAGACAGTCAGTCAGCATTTCCTTTACTGATTCTCACTACTTCAGTTTGCAATGTGACCTCATTTTACAGAGTTCACAGTGGTGTGGAAATATACAGTATGTCAGCAATTAGTTGTAGTGTAGTTATAAGAGAATTTTAAAGATCGAAAAAAAAAATCAAACCAACACTAACTGGGTAAATGTTTAAGAGAGTAATGTAGTGTATGTGTGGTATTAGAGGTACAATAAGAAGTAAAACCTTTTGTCAAGCATCTTTAAAATGTGACTTGTTCTAAAAAGTTCAGCATTTTATACTAACAACAACCCAAAAAATGTAACCTTTCACCCAGCTTGAAGTCAGAATCCTCCCTTTCTCCAAAATCTGAGTCAAAAGATTCTTGGAACAAAATCTTTCTTCCTGCAAAAACTATTTACCACTGAATAGACAAGTCATTCAACCAGAACTAGATTTCACACATGCATTCACACACACACACACACACACACACACACACACACACACACACACACACACACACACACACACACACACACACA
>JAPMOB010229048.1:0-12790 GCA_029875015.1 Lepomis gibbosus | reverse complement strand
AATGGATAAGACTATGCCTTTGGTGTGAGAGACCCGGGTTCAATCCCCCACTGTGACCCATCCACCATTGTGTCCCTGAGGAAGACACTTAACTCCTAGTTGCTCCAGACCTGACATATACAGCAATTGTAAGTCGCTTTGGATAAAAGTGTCATCTAAAGGAATAAATGTAAACTGATAGCTGTGGCCCTAATGTCAACTGATAAATAACAAATATTTCTAGTACAGAAATCCCAAATTTTTGATATAGTAAAATAAAATATGAAGTGTCACTATTCCATATTTTGTCCACTGGAAAGCACTGACAAGTCTTATTTTTTTACTTTATATATATATATTCTCAACGCTCCAGTATCAGTTTGGCCTCACAAATCAGTTGAGCTATTGTGAAGACTTAATTCTTTACAAGAACTGGCTAATTTATAGAAAAGTATGGTTGTTTGCATAGTTTTATTTTAAAATGTCTCCGATGCTCACTTGTATGCTTTCATACAATATACGAAATATCACAGCACAGGAAAACTTTGCTGTTCACTGTCAGTTGGAAGAAATGAAAAGAGCAGCTGTGAAAATGTTTGCACTTTTATCTCAGGAGAAATGGACGGGAAGTACAAGTGTCCTCAGCTGGTTGAGAAGCATTCTCTTGAAATACTGTTTGTTCTGGGCACAAACACAAAACACCAATGTAAGTGATGGGCTTCGCAAGCAAATAAACAAACAGGCTAATATTGACTATAGTTTTATGTCTGTTGATATGTGCCATATGTGCCTGCTGTTCATGCCAAACAAGATTTATCTCACTTTTTGTGTATGTAGTTTTGTCAATCAAAAGTTTTCAATTTTATTACCAAAGCCTGAATTTTGCCGTTGTTGCTGTTGATTCATTTAATGCAAGATCCAGAAATGTTTTGCACAAGAATATGTTTTTTGGTGTGTTATTGAGCTTTATTAAAGAGTTAATTCTGCTCTTCATATTCATATACAGGCATCAGGTAGTCGGCTTGTTGAGCCAGGAGGAGTTTAACAACCACACAGTGCTTATTAGGCCATTAGAGGTCAAAACTTTTTACCTGGCTGCTGCAGAAATACCTACCTGGTCTTACTCTTGGCCACAGGGCTTCACCTGTTAATTTCCCTAGCTTCAATTCTAGCCTCTAGCTTCCCCCAGTAAACCAGTGCTGACATGCTGTATTTCTCATACATTCAGCAGTTTCAGCAAGTCACTTTCAAGAAACTATAACACTGGAAGACAGTACCAGTACGCCTTAAGTCTGTCTCCCTCCCTGTTTTTTGTATGTGTGAGCGAGCGTGTGCATTTGTTACTCTGTGTGTTGTATGTCGATGTGTATGTGGTCTGCATCTCCAAAGAGAGAATGCCAGACATTGAGGCATGGCCCTGGGCTCATTCTCATGCAGGCCCATGGTGTGGGGCTGAGGCTAGGAGATAATTGCTTCTCTGAGGAGTGGATGGCCTTGGAGCTGTCTTCATCTACTGGTGCCAGCCACCAATCTGTCCATCATATGGGCCTGATGACTGACATTCTGTGAGGAGAAACAAAGGCTATTAGCAATGTATGTGCACAGCTGCTGCACAAGCATACAGAATTAACTTAAACATAACTTGCTTGCATACAAAGTGAGACACTGGCACCGTCAACACTATCCTCATGTTTTTCTTCACTTCCCTTCCCATTATCATCCTCCGTCCCCTCCTCCTCTTCCTGTGCTTTCTAATCTCACTTCACACCTGCTGTCTCTGACATACATGTTTCCCCCTGAGAGAAGAGAGTGAAGCTTGAGTGAAGGGCTAAGGCTTGGTGTGGGAGGTGGAAAGGGGGAGACAGATTGAGCCTATTTTATACCAGACCTCCCTGTGGCTCTAGTTTGGGCTTCAAAGACGAGGTGTATCCACCCACAGGGCAACATTGGTGCAGGATGAAGCCAAAAGGGGGGTTATGATAAAGGTGGACATCACATTGCTGTGAATTATTCACAATTCTTAAATGTATTTAAATGAATATAGACAAATACCAGAAAAATTGCATGAAGTTGCAGTTGGATGTAGGGTTGATTGTTCATTGTTGAATGAATGATTTTTAAATGATTTTTAGAATGTTTTTCATTTTGAATTTTACTCAATCAAAGGTAATTATTCCCATCTCTTTGTGTTAACCTGAGATCATTTAATCTTCAGTTGTAAAATGGCGTTGTATTCAAATGACATTCAACTAAGAGTAGACATCTGTAAAGTGTCAAAGCCTTCTACTCCTGGTTGGTTGGCATGACTTTGACACTGTGTATTTCAGGTCCCTTCACAGGGTGTGGAGCTCTAATGAGGGGGAAATTTGTGCTTGCTAAGCATGGCCAGATTTATGAGCCAGCAAGGCTCTCCAGCTCTGCACTCACAATGGATATAAATATAAGGACTCTTCAGGGGTACTGTATCACATGGGGTACTGGGACCCTCCCAACATGGTTGTGTGTGAGGGGGCGGTTTCACAGGGAGTGAGCACAAATTATGCATTTTACAAATCATGGTTGGTCCGTTTTTGGTATGATTTTACTGTTTGTTAATTGGGACTACATGTTGACATTGCAGCTGTCACGTGTCAGTGTGCTTCTGCTCCTCAACAATGAGGACCCTGCTCTAATGTCGTCGTGTTAAACAGTAACATAAGGACAGTGACTTATTAATAGTATTCTATATGGCATGTATGGCGGATGTATATAAAATTGATTCAATAATCGTAAAACGATTAAAATACTTATTATTTTTTTCCCAACCACTACAATTTAATCAAACCTGAAACTATTTGGTACAGTTAGAAATAAATTATTCCTAGTTATTCTTAGTCCATCCATCCATCCATCGTCAACCGCTTATCCTGCGTACAGGGTCGCGGGGGGGCTGGAGCCTATCCCAGCTGGCATAGGGCGAAAGGCGGGGTACACCCTGGACAGGTCGTCAGTCCATCTCAGGGCCGTTATTCTTAGTCTTTGGATTGAAATGACATGTTTAGTATTTGTATATATTTTATCTCTTCATGTTAACAGTGTGTAAAAGTACTGAAAAATGACATTTGTTGTAATCAGCAGCAAAGTGTACTTCCAGAAACAGGGTGGCAGTTACTTTGATTAATGCACAGTGTTTTGTTTGACCATGTTTTGTTCTGAGAAAATGGTCCCAACAGTATAAAAATAAAAATACATATAAAGAAAAAAAATAAAAATACATATAACGAGGTACTTTTCACAATTAGCCTGTGATGCTTCTTTGGAGACTTCATGATAATGGTCCTAGAATCGCTGAGTATTTACATTCTCATAAGATTTTAAGTGTGTTAATAGATACATTGCTGCTTATGGTACATAAATGACTAAGCAATCACACTTTAGGTGTCGTGTTTACTCTTTTCTTTGTGGAGAGTCGGGTAGGTTTCATACCGGCGGAATGTCAGATGTTATTAGTGGTTTCAACAGGAAAAGGGTGATTTAGTGTGACTGTGTATTTTCCCCACCCCACATGTTTTCACTTCTCCCTTGTTCTGGCTTTCAATGAACTTATTCTTTCCTGGAATGGCATTTTGCATACATGGTGTTATTCTCCTTGGGACTCCACTCTTATCCTTTTGTTTTCTTTGGGTGGTTAGTCTGAAATTTAAGGTGAAATGGCATAGGACCATATTTCCTTTTGCAAATTAGGTTACATCATGAAAATGTCAGTGGTTTCAGGTGATTAAGTGCATGGCTTTCCTTTTCAGCTGTTCTCTTGTTTTGATATACTTTAACTCAGCCATTTAAAAACCATTTTGTTTTCCACCTGCTATGAATTTGCAGTTTTGATTAAAAACCAATCCTGACCCTTTCTCAACCTCTTGTCTCACTATTCTTCAGGTGGCAATGAAAACAAGGTGTGTTGGAAAGTCATCTTGGTTATTTGAAAACACTGTCAAAATTTGACATTTTTTCTGCTATTAAAGCTCCCATTGTTAAATTATGTGATCATCAGTCATGCACAAATTTGAAGCGGAAGTTGGCAAAATAATTCTAATAGCTTTTAGTCCCTAGGCGTTTTCAGCCAAAACCTAAGTATCTTTAAATGTTTCCCTGTTAGTTTGGATACACAATACATCTAGATATATTTTTATCCATTCAGTAGATCACTGTAATTCAAATCAGCTCTGAGCCGATGTTAAATAAGGTTTCTATATGTTGTGATGCAAACATTCTATTTAATTTTACTATTATAAATGTATGTATGCCCAAAAGAAGGAATCCTAATAGAGATATGGTGTGAACTGTATTGGAGAGAAAGGTGGTTTGAACACCCTATTTAGAATCCAACTTCTTGGCAGGAAAACGATAAAATGAGTAAACTGTAATGCTTTAACCGGCCTCTCTTTGTTAACATGCAATTGTAATGGTGAAATGATTGGTGTTAACAACGTGAACATATTTAAACATGTCTCTAAAGAATAGTAATTAGAATTGTTCAACATGGGGATCTTTATCAGGACCTAACTTGCAATGATCAGTCTATCAAAGATCATTTATATTTCACAATAGATAGGATGCAGCAGTTCTAGATCCAGACAAGAAGAGAACTGTTATGTAGGTCTATGGGCACAGGTGCACACTGAAGGCTCAGTGTCTTAAAAGCAGACACTCAAGTCAATCTGAGCAGGAAGCTTGAACAATAGAACAGCCCTTGTATTTTTATTCTGCCCTCTTCAGCCAGGACAGAGCCATTAAGGAGCACTCTGGCTGTCAGCTTGATGAAGTTTTCTTCTCTGCATCTTTCTGACAGGCGAAGATTTGTTCTCTTGCTGAGAGAATTGGTTTGAGTCTTATAGTTCTATTGTCTCTGAGATGACAGTTCTCCTAACAGCTCTGCTTTAGCCCACACCTCAAACACCCACTGTCATCGCTTGATGTTAGCAGAACACAGTGCTGTCTATCCCAAATCTACCTTATACACAATACATAGTTAGCCACAAAAAGTACACATTACGACAAAGATGAACTATTATGTTATTTAATTCTTATTAATCATTCAGTTCTGATCTGCACTATGAATGCCGTTTGATATCTGATATTTCTTAATAGGTTATTTCTAGCTTGTTGTTATTTTGGAAAAGGCTGCTGTATTGTGAAACCATAATATTTTCAATATTTTTTGTGTGTAGTTAGTCCTGCAATTGCAATGTTCTGCAATGTAGCCATGGAAGTTAGTGACAAATCACAGAATAATTTTCCTCTTTAGTAAAATTATTTTAAAACAGATTTTGTACCAAATTTTGTTTCATACTTTGTTTCACGTGGTGACATTTCTGTAAGACGTTGTCCACTAAACTATGTGTTTAGTAAGGACGGTTTCCCCCAGGAAATTGATTAGCAGTGGTGGTAATGAGTGCCTCCTGCTGTCTGACAGGCAATTCACCTGAGTGTGACTGATGGAGCCATTTGCCTTGACTTTTCTCAACAAAAGTCAAGGCAAGCAAAAGTACTTCTTAGTTGACGCATCGATGAATCATTGAAATAATCTATAGAAGCTTCGAATACTAAAATCATCATTAGCTGCAGCCCTAATTTAGGGCTGCAGCTAATCTTAACTAGATGACCTTTGCTGAGTGAATTTGAGCCCCCTAAAACTGTAATAATTTCTTCTGATGTTAACAGGGGCTCTCTTTATGTCAGGCAAGGTGGCGTGACATCATTGTGGAATTTTGGGGGGCATTAGGCTACCTCAAATTAAACCCTTTTTTCAGGTAAAATTGAGCTTTCAAGTAGACCTTATTCAACCGCTGATTTATTTAGCATCGATTGCTTGCTAGCAATCCTTTAATAGTATAAATAGCACAATATAACATTTTAAAAGCTTGAAATTAAAAGACATTGTCATTGTCAACTAAAAGTAAAGCACTTATTTTGACCAAGCTGGAAGCTTTCGGTCTGAGAACCGTTGCAAACACGAAGTCCCTTGAACGTGCATTCTGTCAACTGGCAAGCAGGGGGCAACTCCTCTGGTTGCTAAATAAGTCCGGCTTCATTAGAAATAATGGCAAAATGACCCTACTTCTCACTTGATTTATTACCTCAGTAAACACTTTCCTAATGAGTTTATGGTCTCAGTCGCTAGTTTAACTAGACTTCTTGAATACAGCACAATATCATTTAATAAATTATGGTCCCATTTAGAGGAAAATAGACCATAAAGCAGAGTATGCTTCAGGGCAGGACTATCTGTGATTGACAAGTTGTTACCATGGCGACCTTTCAATCAGGCTAGAGAGACTCATGGCACTGACTAAATTTAACCAGCACCGTTGAAAAAGCTTATTAGGAGTTAGCTGTTCATTTTCCTTGAGAACATTTTGTTTTAAGACTGTTTTTCGCTAGACAAACTTGTCAGCCCTGTTAAATTGACAGTTAATGTCAATAACAGATGCACCTAGCTAAGCACGTTAGCTTACGTCACACAGAGCCGTTGGCTTCACAGTCTCATCCAAATATGGTCACATCCAGTGCCACTGGTTGCAAAAAATCAACATGGCGGAGCCCTAACGCCCAAACTTGAGGCTTCAAAACAGCAGTCACAAACCAGCATGTGACATCACCATGACTATGTCCCTTTCTTTTATACAGTCTATGATTGTTTCTCAGCCCTAAATTATTGATGCATTGACCTGTGAGAGATATTATAAGACAAATTACTCAACATGCCATTGAATTTTAAATAATCAAGATATTTTATGATCTTATCCTGTGTTTTGCAAATGAAATACCTTACTTGACTAAATAAACTTTCTATTTTCCAGCTCTGTATAGATACTGTGATTGAAATGGCAGATGGCAATACCATCGGCATAAGGGACAATGGTATAAGTGAGTTTTACATGGATTAACATTCATTAGTTTAGCTCATCATCATTAGACAAATAGGATGGGGTGGAAGTGTCTTCTGGTGGCAATCCGGCACCATGGGAACTTGGAGGACTGAGTGAAATATGGGAGGATAGCAGGCATCCAGATATCTGTGGATTAAAGGAAATCCTTCTTATAAAACCAGTGCCTGTTTGGAAGAGTGCTGACGGGGAGTGGAAAAATTGATTTGTCACTGTAAAATTATCCCTTCCCTGGTGAAGCAGTGCATATTGCTGTTAGTGGGGGGCAGGCCAGTTTAATATGGGGACCAAAGTGCAGGGTCTAAGGATAGAGGGTGTTGTATGCTCTACAGATTCTAAAGCCCTCTGAGGCAAATGTGTGATTTGTAATATTGGGCTACATAAATAAAATTGACTTGACTTGACATCTGAGCATTTAATAGACAGTGTGAACATCAGTGGGGGAATACTGAATTGAGAGTCGGAGAGAATATATTTTAGTATATTTGCATGAATTAGGTAGTATGTGGACTGTGTGTGTCTCTCGTGAATTGTGTAGTTGTGAACGTATATGTTAATTTTGGTTATGGAATTCAGATTTGTCTCCAGTTACCTTTATGAGACTTTAAGGAAATGGAGCCCATATGTGTTGGTCTGTGTGTTTTGTTTAATGAAGAAACAGAGCTAATCCAAATGCAGACACCTTGAATCAAGAAAATTTTCTGTAAGTCCAGGCAGCAGCACTTTGTAACTTGCAGATAACATTTTTCTAGAAGTATAAGAAAAAGAGTGAGACAAAGATGAATTAAGCCAGCTAGAGTTAGTCTGGTGAAACCGACAGCTCTTGCCTAGTTAATTATGTAGTTTGCTCAAACTCTGTGTTCAGTCCTGTCATGTCAGAACTGCTTTAACCACAGGTTACACAAAGCAGGGAAGGCCCCATCTCCTTGCTGTCACAACCCACCTCTTCATGCCCCCTTGATCCTCCTTTTCTCCACCCAGGAGGAACAAATCACAGGGCTTTCTCATTCTTTGGTACTTATATCTTCTGAGCTGTGCAACAACAGCCAACTTTATATTTACATGTAATGGAGACTTTCCTGCTCTGCATGTACTACCTTATGTGCAATGCTGATCACATTTTAAGTGCCAGTCTTTTGATATTTAGTGACCCTTTTTAATGTAGTTTGCACTGGCCAACCTCATATAAATTAGTTAAAAAATTCAGTGCTGTGCTTCCTTTATTTTGTCACTTTAGAGTTGCAGTAATTGCATAGACACTGTGAATCTAAAGTAGTCCTGGTGATAACCTTCATAAAATATGTATTTTACAATCCTTAAACAAACTGGTGACCTCCCATTTGGTCTATAAATTCTTCTCACCTCCTGTCCTGTCTTCACCACCCAGATTAGACTTCCTTCAGGAACTCAAGCTTAGACTTGCCTCCAGGGTTGGGTATCGAGAACCAGTTCTGAGTTGGAACCAGTTCTACATTTATAAGTGATTTGTGAAAAACATACTTCACAATTTAGTTTGTTGATTCCTGAAGTTTGGACCTACTGGTTACATATGCATTGAACTAGTGTTCAAAACTACTCTGGCTAAGCTAAAATAGTAGTGTGTTGGAAATAATTTATGCGAGGGGGGAAATCATTCAAACATGAAAACAGTTACTGCAACATAGTATAAGAATGCATAATTTGTGTTTTCCTTAGTCACTGTCATCATAAATACAGTAGTGTAAACATCCTCTTGGAAATATGGTGGCTTTTTTCATTAAGTGGAAAATATTTTGAATGACTAGCTGTTATAATTGTGGTTACACTGATGAAAAGAACAGTGAAATTATTTCCCCCTGAAAAAACAAGGGGGAAATAATTTCTCTTTTTATCTGAAATTAGATGCACAACTTTTTAAATAAAGCCCCTAAGAATATAAGAGCAGGATAAAAATCCAAGTTATTAATCCATGTTTGTAAAATTAGTACAAGCTATTAAAAAATATGTAATGGCCAAAACAAGAATTTTGTCAGGTTACAAAATTGATTTAATCTCTGCTTGATAAAATGCATTTGATTACCATGCTGAGAAAACGTCTTCTTATTAATGGATGCTAAATTAATCTCAGATGACTCCAACGTTCCTAACAAACATTTGTTTGTTGAACAAACTGCAAGAACAACCTCAACATTTTTTGTTGAAAAAGTATTCATTCAAGTGATTCACCAGCTATTTCCTTGGAGTAATGACTAATGAGATCTTTTTGTATTCTGAAACTCGAGTACACCTGGCATTAACATGCATCCTTGGTGATCATATGGTGTTTAAATAGAGCATAAACACAGCAATTGGGTGCAAATACTCCCAAGATATTCAATGTAATACCCTTTTTAATAGGGCAAAATGTTTTTTTTATCAGCAAAACATTTAGACAGTGTTGTCACCAGAACGGGCAGGGGTGCTGCTGCTCTCTCTGCCTCAGGCTTTCCATGTATGCACATGGATGGGCAGGGAGGTTCTCTCCCTGTCTTATGGCTTTACCACGTGCGCATGTGGAAGGGCATGGAAGTGATCCCCCATGGTGTGGGTCTGTGAGTGGGAGTGGATGGGTGAAAATGTGCTGCATGGATGTTTGCTGTAAAAACAAAGACCAGAAACCAAATACAACAAAGCAAGCCGTGAGATGAAGAGGTCCAAACCATGGCTGACTGCTGCTCTGGCTTATATGCATGGGGCACACCGAGCCCAGGTTTGTCCCATCCTGCTGATTACCCTGCCAATCAGGTCTGCACCCTGGAGACAGAAAGCACACCAACAGCAGTATGAACCTTGCAGAGAGGCCGTCACAGTCTGTCCCGGGAGCCACACCGCCAAAAATAACGACTGCACGCAAAGGAAGTATTTGACAAATTCACACTCTGGTTTAGACAGTTTCCTGGCAACATACCTTAAACCACAAATAGATTCCTCTAGCACCACCTTAAGATTAACATATCTAGTTTGGTATAAAATGTCTCAACAACTATTGGATGGATTGGCATAAACTTTGGTCCAGACATTCATGCTCCCATCAAAATGAACTGTAACAAGGTTGATGATCCCTTGACTTTACATGTAGTGCCATTATCAGGCTAAAATAAACACACAGACCAACACAAATTAGTGTTGTAATTTTGAGCATGTTAGCATGCTGATGTTAGAAATTTGCTCAAAGCATTGCTGTGCCTAAAAGTCTAAGACCAAGGCTCTGAGAGACTTTACTTAGTCTTGTTTATCATCACTGTTTAATGTATTTTCTAAAGCAACTGCAACTATTACTTGGTTAATCGATTAGTCAATCAACATAAAATTTATCTGCAAATATTTTGATAAGTGAATAATCCTTTAAGTGGTTTTTCAACCACGGGGTCTCTAATGTGAATAATTTGCTGCCTTTTCTTGTCTTACTATTATAGTAAATGAAAATATTGGCTTTTGTCAGTGTTTTCTGATGTTCCATTGACAAAAATATAAAAAAACATTGATAATAATATTCATATATTTCGAGTTTGAAGAAAAAACAGATTTTTATTCTTATCACCTCAAAGCTGTGCAGAATGTTTTATATTTTACATTTGTCGTATGCTATTTCATCAATAAATTCACTTCTGAGATTTTTTGAAGCGAGAGATCAACGAGAATTAACAAATATTTTTGGAGCTGAGAAGCTCCACAAGTGCTGGCGGGGGTAGCTAACGAGCCACACGGCAAGTCACGCTCACAGACCCCTCTGGTCCCACAGTCACACAGACTACTGCAGCCAATTTTTGACAATATGTTCAGGTCCAGGCCGAGAGCCAGTGCTGGAGTCAGGGGGACCACCGCGCGCTGTCAGCCTCGCTGGAGCAGACCAGTGCACGCTGTCAGCCCCAGAGGAGAATGCGCTCATCCCGGAGGAGCAGGGCACGGGCCAAGAGCCTCTCGCTGAGCGTTTACTTTGATGAACGGAGCACATAAGGACAGATACGTGGCGGTGTACCCCCAGCGTGCAAAGCAAGCCTTCATAATGTTTTGTGGCTTTGGGAAACAGTGCTTTGCGCTGTCCTGGGACTATTACACATGGACACATTTCTGGACGCGCACAGACTTGGATCTGACCATCCGCGGTTTTATTTTCAGTGAAACATTGTCCAAACAATGACTCACAGTCCAGGGACGCGGGGCCTCTAGTGGGTGTGTCGATCCTCGCTGTTGCTGTCATAATATACATTTTGTCTTATAATAAATGCAGGGCTTTATGCGCGACAGGGCAGGGGCTGTGTCCATTTTTGCAGCCAGTCTCAGTGCTTCAAGCCATCAGTTATGCTGTTCGTTGTTTGTATGCAGTAATGATTTACCTTACAACATTTTTTGCTTGTAGCCTTTTCATTTGACGGTACACATTTTATTAAAAGCAAACCCAAATAAAGGGCACCTAAAGCTACGATAAAATAGGCCAAATACAAATCAAAGCATGTTTTGACTGCTCAAATATTATATAGGTTGTATGAAGTCCGTGTTGCTCAAATATAAACACCAAAATTAATGTTTCAAACGTTGTTTCTGTTACAGTGGGTCATAATATATCATGTATTTTAGTTTGCCAGTGTGTTTTGTGCTGTTAGGAAATGATTTCTGCGCATTTCGGCTCTAACTCAAAACTTGCGTACTACATGTACACCACCTCCTGAGCTGGCGTAGGATTTGAGCGTGCCATACGCCAAAGTCCATATTGATAAATGTCTAAGTCACCGGAGTTTTGGGTGTACGGTAGGTGTACGCTGGAAATTTGGTTTATGAAAATAAACAGCTCTTTCGTGTGCAGTTTCACATCATTCCCCGTGCCACTTTTCACGTATCTTTTCTTAACAAAACGTGGTTTGGAGATAGTCGCGGTCAGCTTGTGTAGTGTGTGAACCCCTGTCGCCAATTAGCCATGTAGTGTGAACACCACAACGATTTAAGACTCCGGTCACAAGACGGCACGTTGTGTAGCGTGAACAGCTAACCTCCATGAACATTGTTCACCTCTTGACAGACTCATACAAGCATCAATTGCTGCCCACGTCTTAAACCAGCGCTAAACAAAAATCAAAGACAAAGACGTCCGGAATGTGTCTTACTGTCGTCAAATGCCAGGCTTAGATGTAAATGAACGGTTGCCCTTGAGTATGTGCCTCACACACAGAAATAAACATCGGTAGTCATTCACTTGCCCTCATGTTTTCTATGATTAAACAAGGGTTGTTTTGCCATTTGTGCATGATGCAAAATAGTGGCTGCCTTTATCAGATGGCTGATTACTTGACCCTGAAATAAGCGGACTTCACATTACTACATGATTGTCACCACAGGTAAACACACACTTCCGAATATACTGTGCTGATGGTGTAAACACATGTGACAGATAACTTTGTCCTTCCGTTTGAATGGTTAGGCTTGGCATGCAGCAAAAAATGTCATCTTAACAAGCCATCAATGTTGTAGACATTTAGCAGATGCTCTTTTATAAAGTGGCTCACAGTTGAGTGAACCTGTTTCAAGGACATTGACAGTACATGTTTCTGCTGGTGGTCTCATCCCCCTTTATAATTTATCTTTAAGTCATTGATATTGTTGTCATCCCTGTTAGATATATATTGTGTGTGTGTGTGTGTGTGTGTGTGTGTGTATGTATGTATATTTATTATTAGGGGTGGGCATAGATTAATTTTTTTAATCTAGATTAAAATGGCTCATTTGAATTCTGCCGAAGGCATTTAAAATATGTGTGCGAACGGGTTTCAAGCCAGGTTTCAAGCCAGGTGGCGCGTGTGATGTGCTTTGCGTTTAGGTGGTAGGCTACTTGAGACTGGAGGAACTCCTAGTAAACTAATTCTGCATTGCAC
>JAPMOB010229047.1:0-39324 GCA_029875015.1 Lepomis gibbosus | reverse complement strand
GAGAGAGAGAGACCGAGAGAGAGAGAGCAAGATTACCTGCATGTTGAAGACTTCATCCGAACTCTCCGATTGCCCTGTGATGTTACTGACTTCATTGGAGGCCTGAGATGACAGAGAGGACGAGGAGTAGCGGTTCACCGCAGGGTAGCTGAGGAGCCTGAGGGTGACAGAAAGACAGAGTGAGGCAGCTATGGTGGCGTTCAGGGGTATGGTACTTAATTTCATTAGCTTTCAGAGATTTCACTCACCGAAAATTCACCATGAGCCGCAGAATGGCCGACAAAAGTCACACAGGGAGGGAAAAAGACAAAATGTCAGATTACAGGAACATAATCGATGCCGCAATCACAGCATTTCATCAAGCATTTGTCTGCCAAAAGTGTAAAAGAAAGGTTAGAGAACAAACACAATGTGGTTTTCTAAAGGAGGTTAAAGCAGTCATTCCCCAAAAAATTTTTTTTTTTTTTAAAGTAGAGGTAACCGGAGTACAAAAAAAAATAAAAAATCAAAACTCAATAAGTAAAACGCGAAATGTCACCAGGGTATTGAGGTGATGTGTGTGTCTGTATCTTTCTGTGTGGCTGTGCCCCGTGGGATCAGACTGTGGAGGCAGAATGTCGCAGGAAGACAAGAGTGGCAGGGTCACTGAACACATCAAAAAAAAACCCTGTCTGTCTGTTGGCACGGCAGCAGCCACACAGCAATATCCCTGTGGGTGCCAGCCAGTCGTCCCTAGCTATTGTGTGCCCAGATGGAGCCACACCGGTAAAGAACGCAAGGAAGTAGAGAGCAAAGGCACAAAACGTGTTCCAGGTGTGGTGGGGAAAGAGTTTTATAAAAAAAATAACAGAGGTGAGGAGAAGACAGAGACTACATTATGAACCAGAAATTTAATACTGTAATGGAGCTTTTCAGCTGCTTTTTAAATGTCTAATATAAAATAAATAAAGAGAAGAAAGAAAGAAAGGCATAGATTTAACACAAATACAAAAAAAAGAAAAAATAGTCAACAACATTATACAAAACAGGTCGTTACCTCCGCCTGGCAATCCCTCTGCCACCGTCTGGGCTAATGATGTTGGGCACAGAGTTCCTGCATGTTCGCGGGCTCCCGTTGGTGAAGTGCACTGGGCTTGCACGCACATAAGCCGGAAACTCCTTGGGATTTTAATTTGGAGGAGAGTGAGTGCACATTATTAAATGCTTCTTTGCGCCAGCATGAGGTATTTACAGTAAAAAAAAAAAAAACATACAGATGCAGATAAAGGAAAAATGTTTAATGAGGGGTAGCTTTTTCCCCAAAGGACTAAAGGAGTCATTCACTTGGAGGTCTTAACACAGCAGTTGGGCTGTTGTAACATACAGTGCGTGCTTCCATAAAAGACTTGATGATTTGAGGAAAAACATTGTTTTAATCTTCCTAATGCATCATTGACTGTAATGAACTAAAATGACTTGTGTTAGCCTTTGAAATAAGTGTCAGCTTGTCTTGGGTTCTGGCCTACCTGTATGCCAAGACTGGATTTCATCAGATGAAACTGGTCCACTAACTTCTTGTGGAGAGGTCTCATGTCCTGGGGAACAAACTTCTCATGCACAGCGAGGCCATACTCCAGAATGTGTGCCTGACACAAACAAAAGAGGGTTAACACCTCTAGAGGTTAAGTCCACAAGTAACCAAATAAGAGGACAAGTCCAGCGATAACGCTGAATGAAAATGACAGTGCTCTTACTTTATCTGCGGAAATTAAATATTTGCCCCAGACGTGCGTGGTTAAAATAAGTCTCCACATTCAGTAAAATACTTTCCACCCTAACTGATTTAATTGTGAATTGAGTTTTTTTTGTTTGTTTCTGCCTCATAATATTTTAACAAGAACAAATTGTGGATGCAATGAGATACGGTAAATATCTGAAAATAAAACCAGTTATATCAGCAAAATCAAGTAAATGTCACATGATTCAGGCATTAGAGCTGGACCAATAAATCGTCTGAGATGATATCTTGTATCAGCGTATTTGTTGGCTGACACATATGCCAAATATATGTTATTCAAACAGTTGCGTTTATTTAATTATTCACCAGAAAAATGTTCCACTCTGTACAGATATTGCTCACAGTGCTTTAAAAAAATCTTTTCTTTTCTTTTCTGATGTTTGTATATCACCCTATTGACATTTTATCCACTTTTTAAAATAAAAACACTCAATACTAAACTAAATGACAAATAGTTCTGTAAATTGACAAAACAACTCATGGTCCACTTATTTGCTTGTTCTGGAGTGATAAGTGGACGGTTTCCAAGTTTAGGAATGAGTTGTCACGCTTAAGTACTGTTTCAATTTTTGTTTCCATGTTAGGGGATAAGCACGTTGTTCGATATCAGGAGGTCTATTCCTGTCATGTTTAAGGTCTTCTTTATTACCAACCTGTTCAAACATGAGTTCCCTCAGTCGGCCGATCTTCTCGCCATCCTCAGGGTGATTCATGATGTAGTCCTTCACGAAAAAGGCCTGCGTGGAGACGAAATGCAGAACATCTGTTAAGCACACACCGGGAGCTGAAGCAGAAGGCTTCCTGCACTGCAGTGATACCTGAATCCCCCGCTGGGCTGACACAGTGAATTAGTGTCCGCACTTTTTTTGTTGAATCTTTAAACATTTACAAACAAACTGAATGAATAACCAAAACCTCCAGCTCAAATGGGGGTAATACTGCTGTCAGTTCAGGGACAAGAACAAAAGTGCACACTGGCTAAAAATAGAGAAAAATACACACAGCAAATGAACAAATGGATGTTAGTGGAATCAAAGGATTGATTTGACTTTGATTTTGGGCGCAATTTGGTCTCAGATTTTAAAAGCTTTTTTTTCAAATCACATTCATTCATAACTCTGCTTCCTGTTACAGATCATGTCTCTTCAGAAACATCATACTTCTTGATTATGGCTTACAGACTGAGCTTTCTATCCACTTTCCCGAACATTTCCTTCAGAAGTACGACAAAGGAGAAACAGATAAGATGAAAAATGCCCTGGTCTGCTTTGAAGGATGATGTTGTGGCATCCATACATTATACGCCAGTTCCTTGCTGTTTACAATGCCATCAACACTTGTGATGTGTCTACAGATTATGGTAAATCCTTTTCAATCTGCATCACAGCACACAAAGAGGGGAGACGACGGGCCGATGAAAGACCCGGCTCACAATCTGCTTTCAAATCTGCCACAGAGGGAAATGCACACACAAAAAAGGGACTAAAAGTTCACAAAATAAGAGCAGCACGGTTCTTCTACCAAGGACACAGCTGTTTATCTCTAAAGAGACAGAGCCAGATGACAGTAAAAGAGAAAAGATGCTCCACGCTGCTTCAAACGTGTCACACACAAACACATGAAGATCCCTTTCAATGACTGCATGAATTAATAGCTTGTAGACTATGAATCCTCAATCCTCAACAAAACAAGAAATATTATTCTTCCAGGCAAACATCCTCAGATGTCAATCTTTATCAAGATAGCATATATTAGTATGTTCTGTACGTATAATGACATCACATTCCTCTCTTATAAAAGCATGCTACACAGAAATTAAAAATATTTTCTTGCATAAATGTTATTACGCTCTTTATAATTGACGTACTATAAAGTACACACGCAACAGTGGCAAGTTAGTAATGCTGCCTTCAGCAGGAAATTCAAACCAAGGACCTCCAGAAAAGGCATTGAAAATAATCAATAATCTTCTACAGATGATGGAATTTCTCATCGGGCTGCAGGGGTTGAGACCTCGCCGTGGAGTTAATCATTAGAAAAGTCCAATTAGAGATGGAATGCTGATGGGAGGGGGGACATAAATCAGACAGCATTCCCCCCTCAATGGTTTCCACTCAAACTAAAGCAATAAATCTAAATATTAATAACGACAGTTTCTCCTTCATTTGTAGCCGAGCGGGCTTCCGCAGCTGTCAATCGGCATTACGCGGGGGAATGACTAGATCTACGCCGTGTTCCGCTGGGGTGCTGCGTGCCATACTCTGCAAAGAAAAATGAGCGTTATTATCGGCGGCAGTGTGTCTGCCGCGGAAAAAGCCCCATCTGTGTCCACTTAACTGGAGATAATTGTCACTTTCTATTGTGTATGATATGAAAATTAGAAATGGGTGAAGGAAGTTGATGGTCAATTGTTTTACCCAGAGAACCGCCATTTATATATTTTATCCATAGAAACATACACATGACGTTGCCAACAGTGTAAAAAAGTAAAAGGCCTGCTCTATAAGTATACTGGAAAATAAAAATGCATATGCTATCATATTTCATACAACAAAAACTTGGCAGTATGGGAGGAAAACACTTCAGCGACCTTTGCCCTTGTGGCTCTGTCAAGCATCCTACAGAAACCTTAATAGGCTACTTCTACACAGAGGCATGCCCTTCTGCACAAACAACATACACTCACAAACACACACATACAGTATGTGCCCCCCCTCCCTCACACACACAGACACACACACTCCCAGTGGAAAAGGGTAGTTGCTATGCGACACAGAGCAAGTCGCAGAGTCCAGTCAGTTTTCTCTAGTTTCCCCGAGTACATTTGTAGATGTCTTTTTCTTCAATTGTGCTCCTCCTGGTTAGGAAATTGTACTGTACTGTTATCTTAAAATTGTCTACTATAAAGGAGCTTTTGGAGAAGCAGTAGCTGCAAATGTTTGTCAGAGGGACTGACTATGTTTTAGTTTTTCTCTGCCACTCTGTGTGCGTGTGTGTTGCTACTTCAGTGTATAATTAAGCAGCTGCATAAACACTCCCATCTCCTTTATTCAGCCATTATTAGCCATCCATCTCGTTATACTCCTTCCTCCTACTCCTCTAACTGCATTTTTTGACCTGACTCCTCTTCCTTCGCATATCCATCCATCCATCATCCATCCATTGACCAAACCCCCCATCCATCCACCCATTTCTACACAACCATCCATCTCATTTTGCGGCTACCACCCCCTTCCTGCTCTCCACTCGCTCTCTATCCATTTCATCCATCCATATCTCCGCAAAACGCTCTCTGTCCATACATCTCCCCGCTAAAGCCCACCTTCATGCATCATTAGGCAATCCATGTATCATCGTTCCTCACTCCTGCCTCTGTCTCTAAAACCCTCCAACCTTGTCGTCCATCTATCCATCCATACCTCTTGGTAGCGGGCCAGCCCCCCGTTGACGGCGGCGTCGATGACCCCGTTGAGGCACATGGTGAGGGGGTTGATGTTCTGCATCTGCCTGCTCTGACACTGGGTGATCAATGTGCGGAGCTGTAAATTCTTGTTCTCGATCACCTCGATGGCATTCTCCAGCGGGCTTACCTCCACCTGCAAAGAGGGAGGTTGTCACAAAATTAAGAGTTTTAAGGGATTGCGTGTTTTGTAGCTCTCAGCGAAGCTTTTGAAAATCTAAAAGTTAGAAGGAAATGACCCTGATGATTTATACAAGAAAGTCTGCATTACAAGGTGGGAGTGTGGAGTCTGAAAAAGTAGCCATTTATCAGGAATGTACTGAAACAAATTATGCTGTGGAGGTGCATTATGGGAAGTGTAGGAACCAAAATGGTAAAGATGCGAGTCGTAAAACCAAAACAATGAGCTGAAAGATACTACAATGCTCTGCAGAGCTGTAGGAAACCGCGTAGTTGCGTAATAATTATCTTTGGTTTTATCACTACCAACAACACCTTTCACAAACACAAATGGCAATTCAAGCCATTATTAATGTAAAAAGAATGATTGTAGCAGCTTTAAGTATCAGCATGCACTGTATTGTTGTAAACACACCCAATAACACACAATTAGTATATGGTCCCCTTTGTCACTTTTAATCCGCTTGCTAAGAGGGTTTTGTCAGTTCCACAATTTCACACCATTCTCAACAGCTATGTGCTAAAGTTAAAGAATATGCACTCCGAAAACAGAGACATACACTGTGTTATGTTTTGCATACACCAGACAAAACAGCATTTAAAAATCCTCCCACTCCTTAGAGATCTGAATAAAAATCCAAGACTGAAAGCTTTTTTGGGAACCGTGTAGCATAGTGTAGCAATGGACAAATATGAGTCCAGGCTAAAAAGGCAGGGTAAGTATTGGTAAAAAAAATCCCCAATATAAAAATCCAATACAAAAATCAAAGCAAAGCAATTTGAGTTTAAGCACGACATCCAATCTATCCAATGGAGGAAATAAAATCTGTTCAATTGCCCCAAACTTATGACCTAGGTCATTATTGTTGTTCAATGTAATGACTTGGATCAATACTTGGATATTGGCTGGCAGTACTCCAAATTGCAACCTGCAAAATAAAAGTGTATTACAGGGTCCCTTGTGTAAGATGGTTATTTCCTCAGAAGTGGTCACACTCACCAGCTCTCTCTTCTCCACTTCAAACCAGCGGGAGATGCCTGGAAGACTCTGGACCAGCGTCAGGGTTGTCCTCTCCACCCAAAGGCTCTACACATTAACACATGGCACGCTCGTGAGTATTAGCTGATTGCTAAACACACTTAACAAAAATCCATAGCTACTTATGCCTGATGCACACATGCACTCTATATCTGGCAGACGGCATACATTTTAATTACTGATACCGTAGTTTGAGGAAAACATGTTGAGTACACCTACTTCCAAACGCTCACTTGTAGGTGTAGGTCAGATGTCATTTCTTATATCTCATATCATCATTCATGTTCCACCACTTACCCTGTCGGCCAGCATGCTTGTCAATATGCCAACATCCCACAAGGTCATTCTGACAGCACGTAAACTATGGAAACTCTAGCACTGACTGCAGGCTGTTAATATAACAGATTAACACTACAGTGGAGCATCTACAGCAACGTTTCAACAAACATGAAGAATGGAAAGCAATGAAATAATTAAATTTTCTGTGGGTTTTTTTTTTTTTTTAAAACCAAGTGAATCAACCATTTTAAAGTCATTTGTTAAGCAAAAAAGAGGNTGCTGCTTTTCACATTTTTACATCATTATAAATTGAATATTTTCAATTTGGCCTAACCAGAAACAAGCAATTTAAAAGGTGTCACTTTGGGCTCTAGAAAATTGTAATGTGCAACTTTGACTATTTTCTATTTCATAACTCATCCATCAATTTAGCTTAAAAACATTGTTAACTAGCTTCTTCTGGAGCTTTATTTTGTCACCAACTACTGTTTCCAAGACCAAACATGAGCTTTCCCTTTGAACCTAAACAAAATTAAGTGTCTCTGTGAGGCTTTATTTGGGTTCAGAGGTGCTTTAAGCTAAATGATAATTCCAGCACGCTAACACGCTCACAGCAACAATGCTAACATGCTGATGTTAAGCACAGGTATGTTTGTTTATCATTTCCCATGCTAGTTTAGCATGTTAACATTTGCTAATTCAGTTGTACTTGTTTAGTGCTTAAACAAGTACAACTGAGGCTGAAGAAATGTTTAAATCATCTTAACCCCACATCAGTTTGTTTTATTCTAAATGAGGCTAAATGTGTTAAATGTATTTTAAAATCTGAAATATTATCATGTTATTGGATTTTTGATCCCCGCACGGACATTCTGTTTTAAGCTGGGCCCACTTTACAGGCAGATCAGAGTCAACCTGCTGATGCAGTTACAGCTTCATTTATTTTACGTTTAGTTTAGAGTCCAGTGTCTTGCTCAAGGACACTCCAGCAGAGAAGATGAGTGCTGACATGCATTATCGATCCAGTGTCCTCAGGTTGAAAAAGGGTCTTCTGACTCACTACACAGCCCTGCTGCCCTTTATTGATTTTCTGTTGTTTAAGGCCAAGAAACCCACCTGAACACCTCTTGAAAAAAACAAACATGTATTACAGTTTAAGAGCAGGAAGTTGAAATGAAAATCTGACAAAAATAAAAGTCTTACAGTTTCTGCAATCTATTTTTTTTTTCTTCTGCACATTTTCTTCTTTTGGAGACAGCTTTCTTGTCGCCACACAAAAGTTTATCATACATATTTTTACCCCATGAGGGCCAGAGATATCACATCCTAATGGAAATGTGATATCATGATGAAATTTGGCCAAATAGCTTTGATGGAACTGAGACGAAATGACTGCGTCTGTGTATGTGTGTGCTAATATTGAATATTTATGAGCCTAATATCAGGGTCTCTGCAGTGTGTGTGTGTGTGTGTGTGTGTGTGTGTGTTTAGAGTGTGAGCAGCGCGTGTATAATTTGTGATACAGGAGTCATGATGAATAAAACATGCGCTATACACAGAGTAATACCTGGGCACAGAAGAAAACGAAGCTGTTTCACATCAGTCTGCAGTGAAAAAAATGCTAATGATCATAAATGGATAATTTTAAATTCTGAAATATTCACAGATAACTAGACTTTCCCCCTTTTTATTCTATAGCACATAACATTTTGTAGCTACTCCACATGCTGTAGTAAGTTGTTAAATTCATTATTTAAATGTTTTTTGTGAAGAAGGGATGAAATTACCTAAAGGCAGGGAAATGTCTGCATCACACTGACCTCTTACCATGTGTGTGTATGTGGTGCATATGTAGTGCTATTTATCTTCAGCGCCATCTGACTTTCTAGTGATTTCTCCCCTTTCCCCTCCATACCTTGAACTCATTCTCCTTGTCTTTTGTGCCCTTGTGAAATGGCCGGTCATATCTGAACCTCCAGATGTGATTGAACTTGTAGAAGCTTTTGATGTTGTCAGGCACTCCGTCTCTCTGGAGCACGTCCTGACTCTCCGGGATGGGGGTTACAGCGTAGATCTGCAGGTCTGGAGGCAAACGGAAGTTAAGGAAAGACACAGGAGAGAGTGACAAGGGAAAGCACTCCGGGCTAAAACAAGAATTCTTCAGTGACCTGAAAGAACATGGGAAATCATGCCCACACAGAAAACAAGAACACGCACATGCAGAGTTTCACAGGATGGTAACGCCTGTGTCTTTAAGGTAAATTAATCCCTCCTGCGTTATCCTTTGTTTCATTAGTCTTTTACTTACACCCACATGAAAACGATACCCTGTCAAGGATATAATAATAGGGACCAAAACAATATCTGAACAGTGATAAAAAAGAGACAGCCACATGACGGGTCACTGTGAGCAGTGGTCAGCCTCTGCAACTCCACCAGTTAGGAGTTAGGACAGCTACTATACATACAATTATATGCATGAGTGTTTCTGACAAGGATTTACAGATGGGTGAGCGATCTGAGAGAGACTCTATTGATTAGCGCTATGTCAGCATAACACAGCAGGGTGCTAATTTTCAAAAGGATGCTAGATCTTTTTAGTTGGGGAAGCACATAAAAAACAAGGACAAACGGAACAACTTAAACATGTCTGCGTGCCCTCTGTCAGGTTTCTGCTCTCTAAAGTCTTTGTCTCTAAGTCTTTGCTTTGTCTTCCAACTCCCTCTATAGAAGTGTCCCATACACTAGTGTGAATAATTAAAAAGACTCCCATACCGTACAGCAAAATTTGAACACGCTCCCGGGAAATGAAGAGTATAGCTCTCAGTGTGATTCGGTGACTTGATTTATGTAAGGGTGTGGGGGCACAAAATTAAGTCACAACAACTAAAAAAAACACAAAGTATGATTTATGTAAGGCAGGCATGGCCACACCGCCAAACTAAAATTTGTACTGTTGCAGTAAATGGTTAAAACTTTAACGTGAGTGTGTCGACTGAAATACACTGATAGACGTGCATTTCAAATTTGCTACTGTGCTAAAGAGAAAAGTTATGTTCGTCATCATGTCATAACCCTACTTAAAGTCTTATTTAGTATCATAAGACTCCAGCAAAGGAGAATATTAACTGCAGCTGCAAAATAAAATTGAAAATCCTAAGGAGTATCAGTTGTTTTCTTTTCGGGCTGCATACTGTTCCAACAGCCGCCGCAAATCAGAAGGTAAGGCAACCAGTATGTAGCTTGACAGACGAAGGTAAAAAAAAAAAAAACTTATTGCAATAATGCACTGAAATAACTGAGGCAAGCTTATGACTGTAGAATCAGCATGTTTTTCATTTTAGAGCTTCTCTTATCTGGATTACAGCGAGCAAGAAGACGCTGTTTAGAGAGATTTCAGTGAGTAATTCAATCCTATAAGTAAGGAGAAAAAAAAAACATTCTTTTGCCTGTCCCTAGTGAAAATTCTGCCCACAGGTTTGTGTTTAAGCATATGTATGACCGTAGCGTGTTTGATGTGCTTTCTATGTATGAGAATCTGTATACTGCTTGTAGTCTGTAGTATTTGACTGGGCCTTTGATAATGAATGGAAAGAGACTGCGAGAGGCCGACTGAGCCACGGCGTGTTTTAAGCATGAGCCTCATTACAGGCAATTGTGCGTATTTAAACACACAAGGATGCTGTGCGCCCAAGCCTCTGTGTAAGTCTGTACACATGTATTTACACTGTGGCGTGCCATGTTTTTATTCATTTCCACACATTTCACTGCGTCTGCTCAGGATGGATGCCACGCTTGAGCGTATGAATTTTTCATGCTCTTCTCTCTATAGCCAAGGATACACTGTGCGTCCGCCTGGTATATGGTCTGGTCTGGCTGGTTGACATGCTGCATGGCGATGGCGTGGGGGAACTCGTTGAGCATCCGCTGCTGGAAAGCCTCCAGCCTCTCGTAGTCATGGCCGCGGCACACAAACTCCTTATTCTGCAGAGGGGGGAAGCAGGGGACAGCGTGGGGTTAGCTTGACATCTAGTGGCCGTACATTGCAACTGTAGCCTCAACTGCAAACTCCACCAAGGACAGGGGCCTGTTACATCATTAAATGGCATTGAATAAGAGTTGCTGAATGTCACCTCATACTGAAAGAGTCTTATATAAGGAAAGTTAATTCTTTCTGCAGGTCTAGTACTTCTTTGGAGTGGGTAAAAGTATTATTCTATTCAACTTGCTATTCATGACACGGAGGGAATATGGAGATTTTTTTTACCCGTAAGAAGAAAGGAAACTTCTTTCCGTAGAAACCCACTCTGAAGAATTCAGGTTCTAGTCTTTGCTGGTCCATAATCTTGTCATACAGAGAGGCTTCCATCATCTGGCGATGGAAATCAAAGACAATGTTTAGTATAAACCAACGGGATTTGATACACTGACAAAGTTATATTAAAACTGATTAATAAACAGATTAATTTGTATGTGCATAAAATGAATGAAATTTATATATATATAATATATTATTTATTTCCCCCTAGTTTTCCTGAAAGACTCCATCATCACAAGACTCCAACTAACAACCCGTCTTCAGCAAGTGCTAAGGCTTGTTTATTATGGACAACTTACCCTCATCTTGCTCAAGTTCCTGTAGTCGTAGTAAGACTCATATTGGTCAGCGAGTTCTCTGCATAGGATGATGCCATTCTCCCAACACTGAAGACATAATACACACACACTTATTCATCCTCATGCTTACTGTGCTCTGTCTTAAAACAAAACAAACAAAAATCAAGGAAGCTCATGCCTATCCATTTGACTTAGACTGGTAAACTGAATAACATGCTCTGCAGTAGTGCTGCTAAACTCTTTTTGACCCACTGGGTGGCACTGGTGAGTCAACAATAGCAAGAGAGCATAACCTCTTTATGCAGGTACATGCAGCACCCAGCCATCTTGCTAATTAAATGAAAAGCTTTCCTTTCCTGCTGTCTTCTAATCCCTGTGCGGCAGCACCAGCAGATGGCATAGCTTGTGAATGTGAAGGAAAATTGGACTATGAGTAACGAGGAGAGCGGTTTTAATGATTCCGTAGAGCTACGTTATTTCATCAGGGAAGCTCAAGTTTTTTTTGTGTGTAATTCTGGAGGCTTTCCATAATGCCAATTTTCCCTGAGATTGCAGAATGATGGCAAGGGTAGTTAGGATAAAGAGATAAAATCAGGGGAGAGAAGTGGTGGGAGTAAGAAAGAATAAAAAATGTACTTCATTGTTTCAACAGAAACAAAGCAAAAGAGCTTCTCAAATGCTTCTGTATCCTCAATCAACTGGGTTTCATTTACTCGGTTCATTCTTAGCTGATGCATAAAGCCAACGCAGCAATGCGACTCAAGCTTCACCCCTCAGTCTTGCCGTCATCTCCCACAATATTTCTTACAGGAATGGTGTAGGATGTTACGGGATGACACAGATCCTACTTTAATTACAGCTGCCAGCGATTCATCTGATTAAACCGAGGAGGTGTTGATGCCTCGAGCCTCTGTCACGTCACAACAGGTAGAAATTAAATGTCTGACCGCGAGTGACATGTATTATTGTAGCTCGACACAGCTTACAGCTCTGCTCTAGTCTCTTCCTATGAAGGGATTTCATTTCATGTGAGTGACGTCTCCACTGAACAGGCGGGGTACTCCAGTCCTCTCATGTTCCATCCTGCCGCATTTCAGCTAAGTATTAATGTTTTATGCTTATTCGGAATTGCTTATTAGGTTGGGTTTAAAATTCGTGTATTTATTTATTCTAAATGAAGCATTAATAATGTGGCTGTGCTTCAGTTTCAATGCCAGGTTTGAATTAGAGTTACATTTTAAAATGTGCATATGAAGCTGACATGCTGCTGTTGCTGCCACATTGGTGTGACACATTCACTGGCATTTCGCAGTGTTAAGAAGCCACTGCTGGTTTTGAGGCTCACATGTACAGCACAGTTTTCTCTGATGTGCTGTCACTAAAAACAGTTTTTTGATTCATCATTCCTTTAATGGAGGGTATTAGCTTGTTGATACCAGTGTTCTTTTCTTGATTATGTCACCAAAGTAATGCAGATGTGCAGAAGAGTATGTGGGGGGAAAATGCGTGTGTTCAAACTCACCTTCCCCCTGTCGAAGTTCTGTACGATGGTGAGATGCAGATACTCTTTTCTTTGCCACTCGCTCTGCATGGGGTAGTTGAGGAACTCTCTGAGTGGCCTGTCTGACCATTCCAGTAGCTCATCATACAGCAGCAGGGTGTATGATGCCTCTGTGAGACACACACACACACACATACAGGACATTACATACATCTTAAAGCATGCAGTAAGACCCACAATAATGTATCTGACAGCCACACTCACACGCACTGTATGTTCCTTTAGACGTACCTGTGTAGTTTTGTGCTTTCAAGTGCAGGTCATACAGTTTGTGGATGTAACGGATGTACATCTCCTCTTTGTTCAACTCAGTTTTGTAGAAGTTCTGACAGGAGCAGTGGTTGGTTCGGTGATGAATAAGGACAAAAAGAATCACAAAAAGAGAGAAGGAGATTATAAAAATAATGGAGAGAATTTGAGATGCAAATGAGGACAAATTTAAAAGTGACAGATTGTTCTAGGGTAGAGGTGTAACATTATATTTCAGCTGCTGATAAGCAGTGACTTCTAATCCATCTGCCAACACACCCAGGTGCTCTTTCAGTTGGCTGCTGTTACATAAGGAAAAACTAGCAGGCACAAAGGGCTGACAATTGAAACAAAAGAGGGAAAGATCAGAGAAAAAACTGATTTGTCATTTGACATTCGTGTGATGTCTCTGAGGAAAGGAAATGAAAGATACTTTAAAGTCTTAAGTATGAATTTATATTTTACCACTATTAATCAGAGAGACTGCAAAATTCTCAACCATAAAAGCAATAAAAGTTATGTATAATAGCATGAACTGAAGAAATGAACTTAACATAGTTTGAACAGGAAAAAGGTTGAAAACATCATAGGACTTCAAAGAGCACCAGAAGATAAAAAAAGTTAATTATGGTTACAAGGCTCATATGGAGATATGGAATATTTTCAGAAGGTAAGGCCTACTGAAAAGATTAAAAATCTCTCAACTTTATGCAAATATTAGTAAGTAAAGTAATAGTTTATGAAATACACTTTCTTGCCAAGAGTAAGATAACATTGACAGAGCACAGAAATGCTAAAACAAATCATTGGGCACGAGAACATAACAAAAGTCAAGAGCTATCTGTTCTGTTTGGTAACACATTTTGTTGTCACTTAAAGGACTCATTTTAGATTTGTGAAAATACGTTTTATGTTTTCTTTCCACGAGTTCAATGAGAAGAATGATACCACTCTTGTGACTGTCGGGTAAACATGAAGCTACAACCAGAAGCTAGTTAGCCTAGCATGAACAAGAGGAAACAGCTAGTCTGGCTCTGCCCAATGGTAAATACATTCTCAGGTCAGCACTTCTGAAGCTCACTAATTAATGTGTTACATCAACATTTGTTAGAAGGTAGAATTGTGTGGCATTAACACCATGTAAACCCATAACAACAAACTGGATATAATGTGATTAATGTGACTTTTTTACCTTTAAACAGAGCCAGGAGAGCAGTTTCCTGGAAACTGCTAGCCTGGCTGCGCTAAGCTAAGCTAACCTACTCCTGGCTGTAGTTTGATATTTAACACAAAGACATGAGACTCTGGACAGAGAAAACACAGTGTGGTTCGGCTGCCGGGGAAATGGTAAAGGAGACCCTGGCTCGATGTAGCATTGGCAGCTTTTGTCTGACTGTTCTTAGAGGCAGGTCTTCTGGTTCCCCCTGGAGACCCAGCTGCTGGCATGCTGAATGGAGGAAGGTAGCATGTTCCGACCCATCGTCCAGAATTGCAAAGGCATCCATGGTGCTGTCTCCGTTTCTCAGCACCATTTCACTTGGAGTAACCTCTACTCTACTTTTATTTTTAAAAGTATTTTTAAAAGCGATATTTTTTTCGCTTTTATTTTGACAGTCAGGACAGTTGATAGAAGTACGAAACAGTCAAGTGCGCTAACAACGCTCCAAGTAATCTCTACTCACCAGTAAACTGACAGTACATCCAATCTTTTTTCCATCCACTTCTCCCAGCTTCATACAATCCCTGTGATGGAAACATCATAAAAGTAAGTGGCAAAAAAAATAAATGATTCAGATTGACAAAGTGTGTCTGCATGTTTCTGAGAGTATATGTGTGCACTCTTACCTATAATCTAGCAATCGCTCCATTAAGCGGGTGACGGTAGCGATCAGAGAGATCCCACTCTCCCTCCAGGTTTCTCTCTCAATCTTCTTAAGCAGGCTGGAGGACAAGATAGAGAGAAGTAAAGACCAAAGGAAACAAGAGGTAAAAGAGAGCAAATGGGAAAGGAAAGGTGACGGGAGGGGGGAAAGAAAGAAGAAATTACTGCAACAGAAAAGGAAGCAAAGCAAAGAGGAAATCAATCCCAGTCACACCAGTATCACCTATGCTTGCTGGCCTGCCTGTGGGAAAATAAATACCCATGGTGGCTAAATATATATCTATATATCACAATAGCTGATACACTGTTTAACACATCACAGCCAAAATATTGCTGTTAGCTTTTGGCTGAGTTAATTATTGTTTCCCAACGTCACCCCTTGCCGCTGTTCCCCCTCACATAGAAGACACAGAGAGAAACAAAGAGGAGAACGTCTTACCTAGGGTACGGACCAAACAGAGGAATTCTACTCCAGGCGGGAAGCATAGGCGGAATAAATTTATATTAATGCGATTAATATCAGCACCCACTCACACAAGGTTAGTTTAGGGGTTAGTGGAGTTAGTAGGAGGAAAAATAAATGGAGAAACTAAATCAAAACAATAAATCAATTAAGCAAGAAAATATAAAAGTCAGCTAAAATTATTCATAAACATGAAACTCACTTGTAATTTGCATACAGGCTGAATAGATAGTAGCAATTTAATTATAATGCTTCCTAATGCACAACTGTATTATATGGCACAATATGGATTAGATAAAGATATATTTTTAATATTATGCAGTGATATTGCACTGTTTTTCTGTAATGTTTCACATTTATAATGGAAAGAGAATGGTTGACTATGAAAGACAAAAGGGACAATTACAGTTGATGCATATTGATAAAATACTAGTCAAGAGAACACTTTAATTCACATCTATGTGACAGTCAAAGAGATTTATGTGGCTCAGAAAAATGACTTCATTTAATGCAACTGTGTTCCTGGATGCTAAGTTGAAATGTAGCACAGACTCCAAATATAGTAGCCTTTGTGAAAGAGGGGGGCGGGTGACATAAAAATATGAACAGGCACAGACAGAGGCAGGGAAACACACACATACTAACACACACACACATTAACCTAAGCACATACGCAAAGCATGCAGGAGCACAAACCTAACAAGGACAGAGTGGAAAAGGACCGGCCACAGAGGAGGTGTGAGTGAAGATGAAGGTGGAGTACTGATCACTTACCTCTCGTTATTACTTTATCAGTCTACTCAGTATAAAGAATTTCAAATACAGAACTACCCAATGCCTGTTTGTTCATACTCATCACAGGTGTGCATGGTTCTGTAATCAATCCCAACACATTTAACGTTAACCTTTTTTTTAAATTCAGGAAATGGAGTTTTCCCCTGTGTTCTTTGGGTTTCAGGGATAAAATCTCACTTTTAAAAGCGGAATATTTGCGGACACTTACAGATAAAGCAGCCATTTACTGAGGCAAACGACCTGTGAGTTGCAGTTACCTGATGTAGCCTTGTGTGGGCCTTGTGTCATCTAGGTCATTAGACTCAATAACCGGCAATTTTGCCTGTCAGTGGAAGTGTCCTGGTCTGGCCTCTTTCTTTAGGCCTTTATTGCGACTGAACTGTTAAGCTAGTTGAGCTCTTGTGTAGGACTAATTACATAACACAAAGGCCCCCTCACCCCATCCCCCTTTCATGTAAAATCCAAGGTAATTGAATATGCACCCACATGCCCCCTCATCCCCATAGTTTCTACTACTTCTCCTTTCTCTAACTCACATGCTGTTGAAGAGCTCCCGGTACGTCTCATCTCCTTTACCCTCAGACATCAGGCTGTCCAGCTTGTCAATCAGCTTGGCCTCCACCTGCGAAGAAAACGCATTTTCAGTCTGCCAGTTCAAACGATATTGATGTAATGACTGGGAGGAAGAGCAGCACCGAGGGCTTAGAGCTTAAAACTGAATGGTGTGTTACATCAAATTACTTCACGTCATGCTAAGGCGTCGCAGCAATTGAATCTGACATGTTTTTATTTTTATGACTTAATCTCGGAATTATGCAAAAGGTCAAAAAAGTGTTTCTCTATCACCAAAGGGCAAGGTGGTGGGTAAAAAAATGACTGTATGTTTTCTTTTGGAAACTGTTAGGATCTTTTCTCCTTATCAGGAACATACAGTATTTATTCTGGACCACATGTTAACTGTCATTTAGATCTCCACAGTATAATCAAATTGCCTTACTTCTAACTAAAAGCTTGGCAGATAATACGCGTACCTTGATAACTTAAAAACGACAGCTTCTGGTAATAAAAATCACACGTTCAAATCTAACAGCTGTGTACCTGTTTGAAATTTCCACTCCGTCTCTGCTCCCAATCCATCATGTCATGGAAGATGGGGATCATGACATTCCTCAGATCAGGCTGAGGCACCAGCGTCACCTCTAGGAATGGACCAATCATTGCTGGGATGAAGTTCAGCTTGTGCTCCCCTGGAGGAGCGGCACAGGTCAACAAACAGGTTAGGCTCTGACTTTATCCCTGAACACAGCCTACTGTTTGTGTCAGAGGCAATTTGAGAATCTGGGAAAGCGAATTTCAGCTGGCTGCTCTGATTATTTGGTTTAAGTGCACTGCACTCTAACGAAATTGACGCAGTATTCTAATAAACTAAATAATCCCAACTCCTATGTTACTTAAAATGTATTGTTGAAGACTTTGTCGTTCACATTGACATCAAATAAAACAAAAATAAAGCGACTTCAAAATGTATTTTAAATTTTGAAAAACAGTTGAATGCACATTTAAACACAAGAAATGATTATAAAATACACACAATTGCATAGATCCATCGTAGACTCTGAGCAGAACAAAAGCATCTACACAAAACAGAATCCGGCATCTAGCTGGTTGCCATGGTGACCAATAGTTTTTGGCATAGAGAAAAAAGGCTCAGTTTTTTGCAAAAGTGCAAAAGTACCTATTAAGTTTATTTGCCTTTACTTTCTCTGATTTTACTTTAACAACACTGCTACTGCATCAGAGGAGGGCCTGTAACACTGGCCACACACTAGAGGATTACTTGGCCTATTTGGGGTCTGACTCACCCCTGCCAACAGTTGCGGGGGCGGTCCCGACCCGAAGCTGGTCGGAAGAGATTATCAGCCTAAATGATCCTGTAGTGTGGGGGGTTTACAGACATAATCTTATATACATATATAAGATTTGAAATCTGGGAGCCTCCGATAACGAACCCGCAACAGCCAATGAGAGCGACCTGACCAGGAAGTGTCGCCAACATGTTGTGCTTATGCTTTGATATGATCTGTTCTGTTTTTGTTTTTCTGTGCAAAACATAGCACACACAAGTGTGACTAGCTGCCTCCATGTTCACGCTCTGTGCATATCACTATGCATATTGATCCCTTGTTCACTCATAGTAAGTGACGTTTGATCACGTGAGTTTCTGTGAGATACCAAGGCCCCGAAATCGCCACTCTGAAATCGTATAGTAAAAACGGCAAGCATCTTCACTGATGGACTCCTACAATTAAATTATTAAAAGGCGGTAAAATATTTTGTTATATGTACATCCTCTAGTGTGCACCAGGCATAAGAGCTACCCACTGCAGGAACAGAAGACAGACCGTTGACTTTACAGTACTGTATTTGTAGCAACGGGTCAGATATTGCTGTGACTCTTTCAACAAACTATCGCACATTTTAGGAGTACATTTAGGAATAATACAATCCATATGAACCTTACCTAAATTCTGCCACATGCTGAAAATCTCACAGCCCATCATCACCCTCATGTCTCCATACCTGCATGATAAGATATAATGTTTAGACATGTGTGCTTGCTGCAGGCAAATACTGAAAGAACAAAAAGTACTCATTATACTGTATGCGGCCTACAGTATACTGTGTGTGTGTGTGTGTGTGTGTGTGTGTGTTTGTGTCTGAGCACCATAGGATGGCTTTGGTGAGCGCAGGGCTCATTAGAGGCTATTCTAACACATGCAGCAAATGACAGCACGCGCAGGTGCATTTGCAGACAAGCAGTACTTACTTTTCCAGCGTCTTCTTCCTCTTCGAGGGAGAGAAGGACTCCAGCTGCAGACAGGGCTGGTTTATAAATATTACAGACAGATAGAAGTACGAGTCCCACACCTGGAAATGACAGCAAAAGAATTGCATCATGTCAATGCTGTGTAAAAGCTTCCTCCTGCAACTTCCGTATTCGAGAATTCAGGTGAAAATGATTATAATTTGCCACTGGTATACATGGATTCTTGATATTTGAGTTTTCAGTGGTATGTTGCGGTATTAACTGAACAACAGCTGTTAAATCAAGCTGAGCATCATTACACATAGTAATATCTAAATACAGATGAAACAAGGACTAGGCAATCTACAATATGTCATTACAGGAAGTAGTAAAGCCTCATTATAATTGAATTAACTCCTCCTTTGTGGTGTTTTTATTGCCATTTTTATTGCTATTTTGTTTTTGTTTTTTGCTTTGAGCTCATTTAATTGGCCGCCTTAAGCTCCAGACGAATGGTATTAGCTTTGTTTTACGTCTCTGTCGCTGAGAAAGCTTCTGCTTTGAAAAGTGTGATTCACAAAAATAAATAAACAAATAAACCGCTTTTATTATAAACGTGTATCTGCCTGTCTCTGCGTGGGTGCACTGATGCTGCAGCATTTTAGAAGCAGCCTGTTTGATACTCAAACAGCTTCGTAGCACTGTAGCATTGTGTGGATCTACGCAAACACACACACACACACACACACACTTTCCACACCTTGTAGTCAAACTTCTCATTGAGGAAGTTTTTCCTCAGAGCGTCAGAAAGGTAGAGGACAGTTGTGATGATGACACTAAAAGAACAAGAGAAAGAGAGGAGAGGGTTGCTGTGTTACTTTGGAGGAAAATGCATCACCATGAACAATTTAAATGCTAGTTAAATGGCCTGTGTTTATAGTAATAGTGCAGAGGACATGTCTGCAATCGCATTCCATGTTGAGGAAGGTCAAATATAAAAACCCAAGGAAAAACCAAAGACACAAAAAGAGGAAAGTGAGTTCCAGGTTTTATGATTCTAAAGACACAAATCTGTGTTATCATCCACAGACTATGGTGGTTTTCTACTAGAAATACTTAGACCTTCATTACTAAGTAGATACAAGCATTTCATTGACCTTTATATATATGAGATTATTAATGCATTTGAAAGTGTCCTCTAAAGTGATCCGGTGCATTAGCCTCAGATTCAGTCTCATTTAAACTGAGAGCACTACATCAAAATTCCTCCTACTTTTTTAGCCTATAATGTTTTTTTGGGGGGGCGGGGGTGTTGACAGACATCTTTGTACCTCCACCTTATTGCTGAAGTCTGGAATCATCTGTAATAAAGAGTCATCACCATGGATTACTGATGGCAGCTAACCTTTTAAAAGAGGCTGTAGAGAAGTGGAACACATTGTCCATGGATAAAGACAAGGATCCCCACACTTTCATAAGATTAAACTGTCTCACTGATGTTTAAATTTTCATATCTGGGGTATCCTCATAGTATCACAGTCTACATCTAATACCATGTAACAGCCCTCTGATTCCAACTGAGAACCTTTGTAGCATGTCATTCCACTGACTGACTGACACTTTTATTGTCTTTTTATTTCTTTTTATTTAGAATTTTTTGTGCTATTTTCTATCTCCTGTCACTTGTTATTATGTGTGCACATTCGCATGCGTGGTCTTACTTGTTGGTGACCAACCGCATGACGGTCCAGTCTTTGGGAAACATTTCTGGTCGGATTAGGATCCTGAAGACTGTGAAGATCTGAAGAAGAAAGTCCTGGAATGAACACACACACGCACACACAGCAGACGTGTCGTTATTTAAAACTTCCTAAATCATACTGTGCATATCACTCCCTTATTCACTCATTTACTATTTGCTTCAAGATAAACACTCAGTTTGGTACTTTTTCTGACTATTAAATTGGAATTTAAGACACACTGGCAGGCGTTTTGTTGCATAGCTGTAATGGACATATCCATAATCACAAGGCTAGAGGTGAAGAACAACATGGACATTTCTTAATCCATGGAAAAAGGAGAAATATAGTTGTTTCCGCCCAAACGTATCAATCAAAATTGACAGTCTATACTAATCTGATGATTAGTGTGTAGTATGTAATCAAGTCCAATCAATTCATATTGTGTATGACATGTGTTATACATTTCAATTTGTTTTGTCAGTACTATCAATCAGAAATTCACTTGCATTCTAAATATTCAAATACTGATTTACTATGGACTGCTTAAACACTGAACATTATAGGGAGAGCACCTTTCAATTTGTTTTTATTTGAAAATGGATACTTGTGATAAAAGCGCTAGAATTAAGGCATAATAAGTGTTTCTTGAATAAGTGCTCTCAAGCTAACAAGAGCATATAACCTTTCCACTTTTTCTGACACTCAGCAGATTGATATTTCTCACTGGTATGACCTTGTGACCTCATTAACTTTCTCCCTCTCTCCGCGCCTCTTCATTACATAAGCTGCCACTGCTGACCTTGCAGTACAGCTCGCTTACATGTACACATTTATAAAGGTGTATACAGACTAGAGACATAAATACTTACACAGTATATTAACATAAACAGTATGTGTACATACACTTCAGAAATGTCTTAGAAAGCAGCTGAGAAAGAAAGCAGAGAAAAACAAATGTACAGACAAACACAGAGAGAAAGAGAGAGAGAGAGGTAGGAATAGATGGATGTGGTCTTACTCTCAGGTTGTCTTTGCTGCTGAACGCCTGCAGCAGCTGCTGGTAGTGTCTGTCGCTCATCTGTCGCAGAAGCGCCAGCAAACATGCCACAAACTCTCCCTGACAGGATAAAATCAGAGAGAGAGAGAGAGAGAGAGGGAGAGGATTGTGTGGGCATCAGTTTTATTTGGCGTTATCTTGGAGGATCTCTGTCGTAGTGACTCTCTCACAAATATAATAGCTTTTGTGACGCTTTAAGCAAGACGTCTCATTTTATTAAAATGAAAAAGAACCCCCCCCCCAACCTTCACTCTATGGCTGGGGGATCTAATGAATCATCTGACATTGGAGAAAATTTGATATGCCACCAGAAGCAGTGCAGGCTAATTCTACACTATATGGCAGCACGTTGTAGCTGATCTTCGAAAAGAATGACACCAGCAACATTTCACCTCTATAGTTTTTTTTAGTATTGTATCTTTTCTTCTAAAATTATTATTCTTACTATTAAACACATAGAATTAAAAAATAAATGCATTTGAGGAGCAAGACTGGGTCTCCATTGGAGTGGGGTTATTTATATTGTAAAAAAGATACTGTATGTATCATTTATAAATGCATTTATAATTGCAATTGTATCTTATCTCTTTAAGAAACCTTTGTATACTATACTACAGGAAATAGACAAGGAATCACTTTGTTATATTGAATTAACAATACGCCTTTTATTAACCTCTACTTGCAAGTGGTAAGAATTGTCACAACATTAGTAGATGTGGAACATCCCTCCACCCTTCCTTCTCATGCATCATCATCATCATCATCATCATCATCATCATCATCATCTCATTACTATCCACTTCACCATTCTCCTTTTGTGCTGTGTTATATTATAAATCTTAATTATTGCCATTAATATTAATAATGTTAGTGCAATTATAGTCCCCACAGCAGCAACTCAATTTAAAATCTATAATTACTCCTGCACATTATGCTGAGTCCCAAAACATTATATACACACACACAAAAACACACTGAACACAGTAAAACACACATACAGTGACATCCTGGAACTGTAGTCTCATGGCAGGTCCTGCAGGCTGGGGCCGGTTGCTAATTTCCAGGATGGTCCTCAGTAAAACTCCCAGCAGGCTCTCTACAATTAGCTCCACCTCTTCTGAGACCACCGGCTCCTACACAAAGGACAAAACACTTGCACATGAATTACAGGTTACACTTCACTTTACCCAAATGTGAATCCAAAAGCCATGAAATTGCAAACAATTACTCAATTTGTCTCCCAAAGTTACATGAATGCTCCTTTAATGTTATCTTGAACATTTTGCGTTTGTTTTTCGCCCAGCACAACCTTGCACCATGACTAAAAGCTGACATCATTCTGTCTCAGAGCCAATTTTCTGGGCTCTTACCCTATAAACTTACTTCATCGCAGTTTTAATGAGTCTTGAACCAGTAAGTGTGGGGACGAATAAGAAGTTTCAAGGCTAGGAGCAACATTTTGAAATTCACAGAAGAGAAGGAGGAGAACGGGAAAGAATAAAAGAAGGTGGAACACAAAGGAAAAAGAGACAGTTAAAGATTAAAAGCAACTCAAAGAGAGTGGAGGATAAACTGGTGTGTGTGTGTGTGTGTGTGTGTACACATCTCCCTCCAGTCTCTACCCCTGACAAGACAGACAGGTCTTGGACAGAGCGATAATGAGAAGGAGCTTCAGACTGGCACATTGGCTGCCACTGCTGTCACTTCCCTTTAGATGTGGTGCCAGTCTGTGTGTGTGTGTGTGTATATGTGTGTGTGTGTCCCTTACTGGGCGCCTTTACCACTAGCTGCCCCTCTGGCAGCGAACAATTCAAGCCAGGCAACCCGAGCTGCTGCACAGTTGCACACAAATCAGACAAACACACACACACTTCGACAATGCCCATTGCTAAATTGATGGGTCTCATTACTGGACTGCACGGCTGCCAGTGTCCTTGTTACCAAGACTAATTGACCATATACACACAACAAAGCAATCTGCTATTGCAATGTATTGGCAAGGAAATTGCTGTAAGACTAATTCCTCTAGCTTTGACTTCCTTTAAAGTTATTTTTCAGTTATTATGGTGGTAATTCCCTTGTAAAGTCTTGGAGAATATAATAGGGAATTAATTTTAACGGTACACGATAACGGCTGGGTAATAAAGTTACTTCATCCATAATAAAATGTAAAAGTCACTTATCTATTTATTAGTTTTGTGCAACAATATACTGACATTTTGAAGTTGAATTTCTACTGCTGCCACTGCAGTGAACATGCACGATAGCTGAAAAGGAATAACATTTCGGGAAATGCACTTAATAGTTTTCTTACTGAGAATCAGATGGGAAGATTGATACCAATCCAGTACCTGTATTAGAATGTGACCGATAAATCGGTGTGTCGATCGGCTGATAGGAGCTAATATCGGTTTTTATAACGGCCAGTAACAAAGCCGGAAGACAGATCATTCAATCATGTTATGTTAGTGGTGTTGCATGCATAGTTTGTCCACCAGAGGGTGCTCTGCTCTCCCTGTTGGCAACAGACGTGTTAGGAATGCCTCAAATCCACCACAAAACACAGCTTTAACATCTGCTATACTTTTGTTCAATGTACTATTTGTAACAATAAAAAAAGTTTACTTTCAGACTGCATTATGTTATCTAACCTCACATAACAAATGTTATGTTTTGTGTCTGAAAAGAAGGGGAAATGGCCGATATATTGGAATATCAGATCAAAATCAGTATATCAGGTCTTAAAAATCTCATATCAGTGGGGCTCTAATCTGTATGCTAGATATGAAGCTACCACCAGCAGCTAGTTAGCTTAGCTTATCTCAAAGACTGAAAAGCAGGGGAAACAGCTAGCCTGGCTCTGTCAAAATGTAACCAACAAAAGCTTTAGGAGATGCTGGTAGGAGGATTTTGGATTTTGTCACGCTGGCCATTTCCCTCTGTTTCCAGTTTTTGTGCTAAGGTAATCTAATTAGCTCTTAGCCGTAGCTTCATATTTATCGTACAGACATGAAAGTGGTATCAATCTCCTCATCTAACTCGAAGCAAGACAGCAAATAAGCGTTTTCCAAAAACTATTATGAACTATTGTTTTGAGGATGAGCTGGGTCTGTGTAATGGTGACCAATTACCAATAAGTGATACTCACCGCAGTGCCATTTTCCTCCTTCTTGATGAGGGAGAGCATGCTGGTGAGGATGCGGGCACACATGACAAGGTCTTTCTGCTCTTGCATGTGGGCCTGGAGGACCCGGAGCACCACCGGCAACAGGATGCACCGTGACTCTGCAAAAAACACACACACACACACACATACACACACACACAGTTGTCATACATCAAAGACAAAATTCTATATAAAGAGTAAACACAACAAAGACCAACAGGGAGAACACACTAATCATCTGTGGCTGTATTAGCTCTTGTTTTGCTTACACAAGCGCATACTGTTCCTAAAATATAATTAAATGTAACTCTTTGTGTAACATTAATGTGATTTGCATGAGGGATGTCTTTCTTGCTACATGTAGCCGTTGGGAGCATGCTGGGATAAAACATTTACAGTAATTGCTTCAGTGTGCAGCCTTTAAGAGCAATTTAATGACGTTGGCATTAGGTGCATTGCAGGTTAACAATTAGCCAGGTGTGTTTTCAAATGACTGCACTGCAGGAGCGCACAACCAAACAGTATAATATGGACTAATAGCCTGTTTGTACATAATGCAAGACAAACACACAGCACAAAGTGTGTTTCCCTCTGTGCTGTTTATTTTTCCTGTGTGTTCATAATCTGTATGCAAGGCTTTTTTGTATTTATGCTATTTGCTCAGAAATTTTCCTGTGTTTGGGTTTTCAGCATGTTTACAAGCGTTAACAGTGTGTGCCATTTAAAGTCTACATAAACTGTTTGTTTGTACAAGTCTTTACCTGGGTTAATGTAAAGCTGGCTTTCTACTGTCTTGGCGATGCACTGCAATTTGACGGCCTCCAGGGGGCAGTCAGCGTGGACAGTGGTGGGCAAGCTGCCCAGAGTCTCCCTGACGAAGCCGGCCACATCCCGCACTGTGAAGATCTTCAACAGCTCGCCATAAACTGCCGGAAATGTCCGCAGGAACACCGCCTAGGCAGAACGGGGCATTGTTCAATCAATCATTTGGAGGGTAAATCAAACAGGCACTATGAATCCAGACTGGAATCACTTTGTTGATAGTTTTAGTTCAGTGTTTCAATACATTTTCATCAGCATTACACACTGTATATTAAAATCTTACAAGGGGCCTCGTCACACAGTTAAGTGGAGGTTGTGTGAAGCTCATTGGGCATAGATGGCAACAACAAACAAATGGTGTTCAGTACTTTGGGGGCTTTGGATAAAAGAGTCCATTACACAAGATTCTGTTACAGTGTGTAAGAATAGGCAGCCATAACACTCCATACTCTCATACTTTATGGAGAGATGCTTTAGTAAATATTCAACTAAAGGACTACTGGGACACCTCCAGTGGGATTGCTGTTTGTTGCTTGTTTGTAGCTCTCAGTGTAATGTTCTTTATTCCTGTCAAGTTCTGTCAGATTCTTGCTGCACAAATGAAAAATGTATATTACTAAAATCTAGAGAGGGGCATCACTGCAGGGCAAGTTCGGATGGAGCAACAAGGACTTCCATAGTACTGCTAGTACTGGAGTCTGGACTCAGACAGGGAGCACAAAAGATTCGATACAGTATCTCACAAAAGTGAGTACACCCCTCAGATTTTTGTAAATATTTAATTATATCTTTTCATGTGACATGACTGAAGAAATGACACTTTGCTACAATGTAAAGTAGTGAGTGTACAGCTTGAATAACAGTGTGTAAGTATGTTGCCCCCTCAAAATAACCCATCACTCAGCCATTCATGTCTAAACTGCTGGTAACAAAAGTGAGTACACCCCTAAGTGAAAATAAATTCTATTTTTGTTTTGAGTTAGCAGAAATACATTAAATATGTTTTTTGCAATCTGTTGTAATTCCCTCAAATCAAAAATAAAATCTGCAACTTCAACTTTCAACTCTGTACGTGACATATTTGGAGCACAATAATGGGCCAGATAGATTTGATGCTGTGGGAGAAGAGGAACCACTTGTTCCCTAACACAATTGGTCCCCAAGGCAAATTCCATCTGTGCAGAAATCCTTATTTACATTTCCTTCATAAATTAAACAATATTTAGGGACCATTGTAACAACACACAGTCTCTAGTATTGATGGAACAACGTCACCTTGTGTGTTCAGAGCTTGACACACTGGACGTGTCATCCTGTGATGAAAACTACAGCAGGCTGGGGGTGCTAAATTATGCGTATATTGCTTTGCTGTTTATTTGTATGTAACTGTGTGTGTGTGTGTGTGTGTGTGTGTGTGTGTGTGCCCACGTGTCACAGATTAACTTGGCTTAGCATTAGCTTGATGTGCAGCTTCCCACAGCTATTGTTGTGTTGAGAATACAGATTAGTCTGGATCAGAAGTCAGTGGAGGGATGAAGTAGAGCTTTTCAGGCAGCATGGAGAGGGCACAACTGGAATAGCTAATGTTACAGTCATTTTTGTGGAGATGTAAATTATTACAGACTGGAGAGTTTAAAACAAGGCTGCTAGTTTTGAGAAGGGTGTTACAATTCCAATAAGATGTGCAAAGGAAACCTGGTAGAGCTATTTTCTAATGCTAGAAAAAAACACATGTTTAGGGTTCAATAAAGGAAAGACATTTATTAACACACTTGGGGGAGTAAACACATAAGCATCTGAACTTTTGTCAGACATGAGCGCTAAGAGCGACCTGGGATTTAATCGATTAAAAGAGTACGTGACTCTAAAGGAGTAAAGAGAAGGAATCAGGAAAAAGGCAGCAGATGAGAATACAAATAAAAAAGACAGTAAGGAAGAGCAAACATGGAGAAGGCAAAGAAGAGGCAGAAGCAAAGAGGAAGAGCAACAGATCCACGCACAGGTTGTGGAGAAAACCCAGGCACTTTCCTACAAGTGCACGCAAAGACATACACAACCACACAAACAGCTGTTTCTGGTGTGTAATGAGGATTATCTTTGGCGTCTTCAGCTTATTTGTTTTGGTCTTATTCGAAATCAGTGAAGGCGGCTACCCTGCTGTGCAGACCTCCCAGCGGAAAAGGAGAAGCTGCCACAGAAATTCCTATTCCGACTCCAGACCCTCCGGCAGCGTGAAATTCAATTACAGACAATTTCTCACCTATCACAACTGAGTCCTCGAGAAAGAAATCATAATGTGGCGCCACAAGTACCAACAGGAACACATTTACACATTCACATATGCACACACGGAGATGCACACTTGAGATTGCAGAGGCACAGAGGATTTGAGAAGACGTGGGTCGCGGCCTTCTGAACACGACACACATACACACACCTGGGTTTGTGCGACGGGACTGGTGCCTTTGTTTTCCTGCGAGAGGAAGAAGCGGATGGACATGAAGAGCTCGTGAATGCAGACTCGGAACTCCTCCTCATTCTGGCCTCCGGTGGCCAATGAGAAGAGCCGGCGAGACTGGATAATGTACTTGAAGATGTATTCGCTGGCCTGGAGGAAAGAAAGAACAGTCATTGTTCACCACCTGTTTGACGAAAATGGTTAAAGAATGATGTGATATTAAATATTGCCCCTGAGTGCTATGATTCCATTTATCTGAAAGCACAAAGTGGTACACACTTCTATTTTCTTGCTTTAGCATCACAGATGTGTGAATTTGCAGCTTTTCTGTTTTATATAAAAATAATAGAATATATTTCATGATTTTCTTCCATTTTATAGACAATTAGCAAACAAAAGATATAATTAGTTGTAGCCCTAGCAAAGACAGTTGATGATGTTGTTTTTACCTATTGTACTACAGTGCTTTCAATATGGCCTACTTTTCACCCTTTATTAGAAAATAATTACAAAGTTGTTTAAAGTTGACCCACTTAACATTTTTGATATAAAATGAAACTTGTCTAAAAGGAGGTGCTTTTAAAAAAAACAACTCATGAAAGACATTCCATAGGCCGCTTGTACAAGGAAACCCTGCAAAAACAAATCTGCAGTGCATCACTTATTTATTATTTACTGCATGTCAGGGTAACATTTGCTTCTGCTGCAGAATGCATTCTGTGAATGATAAATAGAAAAATGCTTCATGTGACGGCGTATGTGCATGAGCCATTAGAATTATGTGATGTGGATTCCCAACACCAGGGGCACAGCATTTCTGCTGATTAAAATTGCATGCAACATAATAGATTGAGGAGGGGAATAATGAATGGTGGTGTAATGTTTTCACTGCTGTTTGTATTTCATGGATGCTGGATGTTGTAGTGTGTGTGTATATGTACGTGAATGTGTGTGTTAGAGCAAATGCCTCACCTTGAGCACCTGCTGTATGTGATCTTGATGTTCTGCGTCAACAATGCGGTCCACGTACCACTTCAGTACTTTGATCAGGTCCCTGGAGAAGACACACACACACAGACAGTATCACCACTCACCTCTAGCTACATCACACAGCTTCTCTCACCGGATTTAGCAAATATAGATGAGGCAATGGAGTGTTTTAACATGAAACACTTCATTACACAAAGTTTAAATCAATTTCAGAGAAAATCCTTCCACTCTATACTGTTTATAGCGTCCACTGTAGAGTAATGATCTTAGGATGACCAGCATATTCAATAAAACTCTTTTGTTTGTTTAAGTTTTTAAATAGGTGGAGCTCAGAATAAAACTCTTCAAAACTAGGCAGATAATTCAAGAGAGGCATCATGTTTGTGCAACAGTAAGTTGGTGACAAAGAAGGCACACAGTGATTAATGAATGAGAGGGGTTTCTCTTTCTAATCAGGAGGGTGATGTCTTGGTTCCCTGTTAATAACTAAATCTAGCTATAATAAGAAAATAATTTGATATGCATGCACAGGTGTGACTGTTCTAATGAAACAATCACAGGTAAAGAGTTTTAAGCAGATGGATGTGGCAGCAGAATTCTGTGAGTGTGTGGGTGCATGCAAAACACTAGGAAAAAAAGAGAGATGAAGACAGCTCCAGCACGGTATCTTAGCAGGTGTGAAGAAGGCGGCCGGTGAGAACAGCAGGTTGTGAATATGTGTGCCAATGTGCGTGTGTACGCATGTGATAGATGGGAGAACGATGGAGGAGCTGGGAAGCAAAGGCAAGCACAGTTTCCTATTTCATCAGCCAGGGGGCACCATAAGCATTTCATTCACACGCCTGTCAACTAAATCACATCACAGATGCAGTGGAGCTGCCCGTCGGCACTGACACAGGTTGGCCTCTCTGACTGCACGGCCCATGTGATACAGTATGTCGTTAGAATACAATACACGGGTATGGCTGCGTTATTGTTCACTCAAAGCACCGCTGAACAGCCACATCTAGAGAAGTGACGGCTAAAAACGTCACGTGCCTGTAGGACAAAGCTCCAGCAAAGTGGCTCTCAATGTAGGTGTCCATGACAGGTTTGAAGTGCTGAAATTTGCTGTCCTGCAGGAGGTTGATGATATGGACCTGGAAATAAACAGAGAAGACCTATTATTAAAAAAGTATGCCTTAACAAAGATTTACTTTTTCTATACTATACTAAACTATCATATATTTTATGTATCAACCTGTTCCAGGTTTTCATTGCTACATGATGTTTATACTGAGAAATATTATTTTATATAATTTTATACAAATGCCCCTTAAATTCAGCACGACCCAATTGGTATCTTTAAAATAAAATAAACTGAAATAAAAGTTCTGTTTATTTGAACAATGATTAGCTTCACAGCTTGAGTTAAGCTACCCTTAGCCTTAATATTGTCATGTTAACTCTGAAAGGTAATAGTGTCACTCTCCATTTCTTTTTTACATTTAAGCTAAGAAAAAGTAACATTTGAAGTGATGTTGATTTGTAAGGTAAATGCGAAGGACAGATAATAAAATGATTATTTTCATTTGAATCTTCACCTTGAACTTAAACTGTAAGTAAAATGTTATGAAATTACCCTCCACACACACAGATACAGAATATTGTGCATCACTGGTTAACAGTTTATTCATTCGCTTACGTTATTTCATACATGTGGCCAATAGATTAAAGAGATAAAATGTATAAAATACAAAATATATGAAGAAAACAATGTAATTTTAAAAAAGAGATAATAACAGATTTGTATTGCAAACAGATTCAAATATACGGACACTAAAAAAATATAACAAAACAACCAAGCTAAACCAAGCAAACCATTTTGACAGTGGCTGCTTGTGTTACTCTAAGGGAGGGGAGACCCTTGTTCACAGATTGTTGTGAAAAGCACTGAATTTGTCTGACCACAGAAGGTAAGTCCACTTGTCAGACATGTTGGATTGATCCTGAAACCGCAAAAAGGAAACCTGATGACTACAATGGCTCGCTAGACCTTTTCATCATTGATAATGCCACACTGAGAGGAGAGAGTGTGTTCATGTGTCAGTGTTAGACTGATGTGGAGACAGAGAGAGAGAGAGAAAGAAATCGATCACTCGCTCTATCAGTGCAGCGCAGCATAACCCCGGTGAGATTGGCTGAGCGAGCTCTGTAGCGTTACATCACTAAATCTTTCTCCAACTGTACGTTTGTGTTTCTGTTTTTCTGTGTTTGGCTCCAACTCTATGAGGTTGTACTTGACACATGAAGAAAAAGAGGAAACAGAATATACAAAAAGATCAATGGAAATTACCAGACCATTAGAAAAACTTACTCACCAGTGAGTCAAACACCTTGAGTCCATATCTCTGAGAGCTTTCATCCAGAATACCAAAGAGAGTGTCCAGGGTGTCCTGTAGAAACTGTGGTAGGGAGCAGAACAAAAAGGGGAGTTTGTTTGGTACAAGAGCTGAAGCATCAAAATAACTTGACTTCGCAGCTTTTGAACATCCTCATCCTCTCAACTTGTGCTTAAAAAATAGATGGGCTGGAATCAAATCAGAAACAATCAACACTCGCAATGACAGGATAGCGGGAGCAATTCACTGCTGAGAATCTGATTGCGGAGCCTACTTTGACGATCTCCGAGCCATCGATTTCCTTCAGCTTGGAGAGGCTGTCGTTGATCCTCTCGGGGTGGGCCCGCCACTTCAACAGGTCCAGCATATCACCTGGAGAAAGACATAAAGTAGGAGATATGAGAAATATAACAGAAAATAAGGGTGATACAAAAACCGGAAGTGACAAGCACAAGAGATCAAGACACATCATGTTTGTAAATGTTTGTTTGTAAAGAAGCCCGGGATTGTGGGAGCAACGTGCACCTCAGATCACAAAGCATCACCACACTCTTCAATTATAGCCCCAAAAAACTCCTCTGAATCCAAACAAATGATGACATTTTCAAGTGCGGCGGGATAAAAGAGATAAGAAGTCATTTTCCTGAGCCTGGGTCCCCAGACATACACATGAATAAAACATAAGCCTCCAGAAGAAAGTCTTTTAGCAGTCTCTCCGGATTCCGCTCAACCTGAAGCGTGTCTTTTTTGCAACTTTATATGTGAATTTGTGTCTGTGTGCGTGCGTGTGTGTGCGTGCATGACTGCATTCCTTTTTTAACCAATCTGTCAAGTCTATTTTCTCATCAGAAACTGGTAATACTGTACAATACTTCTATAATCAATTCACCAACGGAATCAAATGGATTCAGGACATTAACAGCCTGTTGCAAATAAACTCTGCCTGTAGCTTTTATATTTATGTATTGTACCATCAACTTAATGAGGTAAAAATAATTATACTCTTTATCAGTCACTGTTTTTTTGCAGTCTGAATTTACTAGGCTATTCTCACCACCATTCACATTCACAAGTTTTTTTTTTCACACACTTGGATGGTTTGGTTGGAAATGTCACTTTCTCTCTCGCACACAACTTCTCGCTCCCTCTGTTTTGTTTTCTTTTTCTTAAACATATGGCATTTTATCATTTCGTTAGCCTTCTGTGAGGGAAAAGTGATCGCTCTCCTTGCCAGTAATAATAGTTCCATACTACACTCACTGAGTCGCGCAGAAGCACAGGAGCAGCGAGCGTATTGGGGTACGCGCTAACTGCTATTTCAAATGTGACAACAGCTGGAGCGGAGCGGCCAAAACACCTCACAAGGCAAGTGGCCAAAACGTCAATCCCTGAGTCTTAGTTTACCATTCTGTGTGAGCTTGGTGGAGCAGAGAAAGCTGGTGATCCAGAAAGACTCTTTGGTGCCTTTCAGAGTCTGGTTGTTGGACGGGAGGTTGGCCTTTGAGCATGGCAGCTTCAGGTAACGCGAACAGTCTGCCAAGCTGGTATTCTCCTCGCACTGGGGAAAAAAAAGGAAAGAAAGAAAAGGAAACATTTTGTGAACTGGCACAGTAGATTTATACTGTAGGAAAGGAGACGCAATATCAAAGTGTCATTTGTTTATATATTATCTCAAATGTGTGGGGCTGTATGCTGCACATCAATCACGACCGAGGTATAATCAATCACAGAACACTGCTGTTATTTTGGGGATTTAATGTGAAGCCTTGATGCACGGCTGAGGCCGTTTGAGCTCCAAAGCTACCACACAGTTTGGACTGATTCTTGTGTCTATTTTGGGTCTGAGGAGAATCTAGGCCATGCCAGCTTCATTGAGCTTTTCAGCAACTTCCATCTGGCATTAGAGCGGGCCTTTTCCCCACTCTCAATGGTGGGAACACACAACACTACCAGAATTGTCCTTTAAAACTGGCAGGCTAAGGTTAAAGGGGTTTGGTAGGACTGAATTTGGCCACCTGACAGGAAAAGACGACAATGAAATGAGGAGCCTTTTTTGTTTTTGCTTTTAAAGACTATAGCTAACAGCAAACTAAATAATCAGACTTTTGGTTACTGTTCAGCCTCACTGCCAATAAAATGTATAAATGCACTCCATGCTTCTCTGTCCTCCGCCAGACCTGAGGTTTATGCACACACCCTACGCCTGCAGCTGAGGAAAAGCATGTAGCCTGCAATTATTCTGAATTACACCCAAGACGGTCTTGCAGTAGCTTTTAACTCGGGGATGCTGGCCATTTTATTTGCCTTAGTCTTTTGATGTTTCAAAACCAAAATGTGTGAAAAGATGAGCTGAGCATCTTAAGGCCTGTAAAAGTGCAAAAAACTGACAGAAAGTTCACGCTAAATACAGAGACTAGAGAAGTAGAGCTGAAACAATGTGAATCAACTTTGCCTCAAAGGAAATGTTTATGCGTCCGGTAACCAGCTGTCACAAACAAACACACATACTGTACATTAACATGCTCTTGTGGCGAAATTTAACGCCGCAGCTTGACAAAGTTACGTAAGTGGACATTACTCATTCAGCTTGTAATGGAGTGATGTGAGCTGGTTGTCAGCCCCGTGGCACAAAAACAGTGTGATAACAGAATGACTTCATTTTGCCATTCAGAGCAAGTGATTCACATAATCATATACAGTACGTAATCCCATCCGAAGTAGCCTTGGCGACACCTGTGACGCAAAGCAGTTGAGTGGGTTCACTTAAGAGAATCTCTAAGCTACAATTTACCAATGAAAAGAATTATTATAGAACTTTTCCCCCTCTTTCTGTCCACTGAAATCTTTTGTTTTGAAATTGCACTTTTCCTTTTAAATACCACATCTAATGCGTCATGCAAGGGACTTAATAGTGGTGCAGGATGGCACATTGATAAATGCCAAGCAGCCAGAATTATCATACACAGCAGGTTCCCCGTTATTGAGATGATTGGAATTACATCATCAGGATGAATATCAAGCACTGTATATGTTCCAAAAAATCCTGCAAAGCACACAGTCAATTTAATTATATGTGGTTCAGTCAAATGAGTGTGGTGGTGTTGGTGGGCATCTAGGTATTACCTTATGGATAATGAGCTCGTGGGTGCCATCTGGCAGAGTCCTGCCATCCTCCTGCATCAGAGGAACAAAGGAGTAGCCAAACAGTTTCTTCTCTCCCTTGTCTTTAGCTGTTAAACAACAACACATGGACATGAGATTGAGTCCAAAGTACACCAGCAGAGGATGCGAGAAAATAAACACAACAAAAGCTTGTATTATGAAACAGTTTGACTTTTCAGGTTATGCAATACAAAGAGAATCTGATGCTCAGCCTTCAGTGCATTTTATTCTAATTAAAATATAAACCTAACACCAAGCTGAGAAGCACTGCTATTATTATTACGCTGATCGACAATGGAAAAGCACCAAGAAATGTAGTAATGTGCCAGCAAAAGGCAGAGAAGAAGAACACTAGCTGGCAAACATGGATGCAAATAATTAAGGTTTTTGAAAAGATGACTATGCAACATCTAAAATGAGGAAAATGCATTTAACACGACTGCTAAGCCTCTGTGATGCACATAGCTTCTTTTGGTGAGAAACTCTAAATCTAACCTTTTGCAGGAAACTCTACATGGTACATTTAACCTTTAACCGCATCCAACTGTGATGCTGGGTGTGGTCAGAATCCGTTGCCCTGTAACCACACACTGCCCTGCTTTCATGGTATACTAAGTGCACTTACACACAACCTCAACCACCTGCAAAAAGCAAAAACAAGATTTTTTAGATGCTGTTAAGTTACTCTTTGAAGGCGTCATTACAGTGGGGTGCAGTGTTTTTAAGAAGCTTTCTGAAAGCTGTGGGCATAATTTGCATTACGAACACATCTAATCTGATTTATCTGCTACTTTTGCAATAAAGTGCTAATGTGTGCACAGCGGGAAGTGAGAAGTGGAGTCTTTCTATTCTCTTTATTTATTTAGGTAGCGTCTACCAGTCTTCTGTGTGTGTGTCTGTTTGTGTGTGTGTGCGTGTTCACAGTCCCAGGAAAAGAACAATTTTCCTGTATTAAACTACAAAATGAAATGGCCATGGTGCAGTACCAATTTCTATCTTGCTTTTGCTGTGATTAAGTTTTTTTACACCACAAACGTTATTGCTTACAAGACTATGTACTTCTGATTTTTGTTGTGTGTGGTTCTTTTTTCGCATCGCTTTTCCCAATCTATAAGCCCTCATAGCCTCAGGCACTAGGAGATTAAGAAAGATTGTGTGGTACTGTATGAAACGTGGGCTTAGCTAAGCTTGGCAGACCAGGTAGATATTGATGTATGTTATATCTTAAACCACACTCCCAAATACACTATGATATAATTCAATTCAATAGTTTGGGGCTTGTTATGCATACAGGCTTTTTATGTAAACAAAGGAGTTTAGACCTATGCTGACTAGTAAGAACAAAACCTCTGACAGGTTCTTACAGTTTTGTTTAGCACTATTTAGGAACAACACTGGAATCCCCACAAACAAATTAACAATTATGACTGCTACATAATGAGCGCAAAAGCAAGATAGCATTTAAAATCATATTTGTAAAAATGAGCTTTCTGTATTGCCTTAATTGAAAACGAGTGTCTGCTCATCCATTCCTTTGGGCAGGTTGTCCCCTAGTTTGGGAGCCTTAATAGTAATGTGTAATATGGTCTCCTCAGTTTGGTGTCACCACAGGCTTAAATTGGGCTCTTAATAGCCAGCCCTTGGGTAACTATGCTAGCACTGCCAGCAGTAATAAGGCTACTCTATCTACTGCACACAGCCACATAGGCTCCCAGCTTGGCTGCAAACTGCATAATAATATCAGATTGTTATGAGAGAGGAGACTCTGCCTCCTCCCCGCTGCCCAGAAAGAGGGTGCAAGATAGTGAGAGCAATATTTTGGTCACAATTAAAGTTTTGTCTAATTAGGAGAGGTGAGAAGTTGGACAAACTGGACTCATAAATATGCTTAAATAAGCGCACACTTGGACATTGTCTATTTGGAGGTTGTCAGCAGCCACTGGGCTTAAGGCTGGAGGGCTGGCAGATACAAGTGAGTGGGAAAGTGAATGCTTATTGTGCTCTTGTCCCTCCACAACAACGCCTCTTTACCTCCAGCTCCCCTGGATAATCAACTGAAAAGCAAGCAGCACCTCAGGCATTCACACCTGAACAGGTAAGATGTGAAAGCCTAGAGAAATGTGTTCTCTTAACCATTCCTAGATAAATAAACGCCATCCACAATCTTCGTTTCCACTTACTGGAGCAGTGTCGGAACTCAAACCGGACGTGCGACCCCCGAAACATGTCGACAGGGATGGGCAGCTTGATCTGCTCTGCCCAGCGAGGACTGTTGTTGTGGTACAGCACCAAGGAGTGGTACTCATCCCCACCTGGTTCACCAGAGCCGGCAGCCACATGACTCTGAAAGACAGAAAGAAGAGATTGAATAAAGACAGAGGCGGAGGGGGGAAAATGAAAGAGAGAAGAGGAAGCAAAGACAGGAAATGAGAAGCAAAGCAGATTTGAAGGTCACAATGAAGTCAGAAAAGACAGGAATTTACTGAAAACCGCTCATTTTATTATTGCCAACAAAGTGAGAATGACATAGTTTACATGTGTGTATTAGAGGGCTGCGTGCATGCGGTGGCAGCAACAGTGGCAGCAGGGTTATATTGAGTTCCTATATTTGAGTTTTCTGTCCAAGGCAGAGCAGGAAACCACAGAAGCAGACTGTCACAGCGCTGCACTAGAAATGGGCAACACACTGGAGAGACACTTTATGTCTCTCATCTGGGTCAACGATATTTAAATGAAGAGTTTTGCTCCAAAATAAGACAGACCCACTATCAGGAAAAAAGTTTACTAAGGACTTAAATAAGGCATTTAGTGTCCTTGAACAAAGTGTTTAGTCTTTACAAATGATATATTTTCCCGATGACAGTTGTGGTTCTTGCAAAATGGAGACATAACAACTGTGACATAAAATTTCTAGATAAGAAAAAAATGTGTTTTTACCTTGAGGATCTGTCCATCGATATCCAACACATAGACAGTGATTTCTACGTTCCTGGCTACGCTCTTCCCACCCTTCTCAAACTCGCCTTTTTCCAGTGTGATGTAAAGGTCATTCCTCATCTCTCCTGCATGAACAGGAAGGCAAAAGAGGCAACAAGGCAATGATTATACATACAAGCAGGCATTACTAATGACCTCTCAGCAGCTTGACGATAAGTTTCAGTGTAATGCTTCAAGCCAGGGGTGGACAGTGTTTACACATTAGTAGCATTTAATGTTATATTTTCTGCTGACATGAACTCTAAGCATGAGCTATGAGCTCTGTCCATGGGAGAAAACAATACTTGCAATATCCGCTGTAAGCAGATTGTGTAGCCCATAGCAACTTTTTAAAAAAATACCATTTGTTTTCTCAAGTCTAAAGTATAATTTCAATAAACAACAAAAGGTGCATAGTTATAACATTTGCACGAGTCATATCAAAGTGTCAGTGGGGTTGGCTTCATAACGTGATAAGTGATAAAGTCAAAACAAGCCACAGTGGGAACAAGACTCTGAATATATTTAAGAGCCCCGAGTCATCACAATTGTATATTTTTGCACATGTGTACCGGTTGTAACAGGTCAGCCAAATAGTGTCTCTTTATTTTACTTTAAGAGGCCTGAAGAGCTGAAAGTGTGTGAACTCAGTTAAGAAAGACAACAATCCAAAAAAAGTCTGAAAGGATAAACATTATTTCGTGAAGCAGAAGTGATGTGTTTTTAATGGTCTTGTTCACCATTTCATGGCCCCTCAGGCTTGTTTTGAAACCCCAAGGTTGGGAACCTCTGGCTGCATTAGAAATAATTCACACAACACAGAAAGTAAACAAAAACATTAAATACAATATAATGTGCTGATTATTTGTTTAAAACAGATTTCCACTTGCTCCTTGAGTTTTCTGTTGAAGACTTTTAGCAAAACAAAAAACACACAAAGACAGGTGCTTCCTGTCCATGTAGTGGTGAATTATAGCAAAACCAAGAGGCCACATAAAAAGGCTTAACACACACAAGTATTACAGCAAAACACCCGAGTAGGTAGGTAGTGCTATTATCAAGCTAACATTTTAGTTGCTACATGCAGTAAGTGCATATCTGGCCCATATAAATGCTGTATAAGAAGATAACAAACATGTGGACAATGAAGAGAAACATGAACTTAAAAGAGCAAGGAGTCAAAGAGTTCAGCCTCACAGTTCTAGCCCCACAAGTGTAATCCCTGTCAAAATATGCCAGCAGCCATACCAATGTAAACCCTGCTACTGCTGATTGACTGAAGCTAAGCAGGTTGGGCTTGGCCAATACCTGGATGGGAGACCACCTGGGAAAACTAAGTTGCTGCTGGAAGTGGTGTTGGTGGGCCAGAAGGAGGCAGTCTCCCCTCTGGTCCTAATAATAAGATCCCAATGCCCCAGTGCAGTGATGGGGACACTGCGCTGTAGGAGCTGCCGTCCTTCGG
>JAPMOB010229046.1:4461-37874 GCA_029875015.1 Lepomis gibbosus | reverse complement strand
GTGTGTGTGTGTGTGTGTGTGTACCTGTGGGATCATGGCCAAGGGTGTATGAATCGTCAGTCTGAGGGGCGGGGCCGTGGCTTGAGGGAGGAGCTCTGGATGCAAAGTGTTGTCGTTGGCAAGGTATTGAGGCTTGGCGGGAAAGAGTGCCCCCTAGGGTCAGGGAGACAGGTTTGGGTTGATGCTGGCATGCATGAGTGAGGGAAAGAAGTTCATGTGTGTGTGTTTGAACTACATGCATAGGTATTGGGACAGCCTGCAAGACCACAACCAAAAAAACACCTTTTTGGAGTCTGGTGAGCACATTATGAACTTTATCATGTATGCTTGTTCTTGGAATATCTGGAAGAACAGCTAAAAAAGGGCAAATTCACTGTAAATCCCCTCTGATGTTACATAAGAGGCTGCTGAATGGTAGTGTAAGATCACCAGAGACGCTGAGAGGGCTTACTTTTCCTCTGTGTGTTGTTAGTCCGTGGTTGCTGACACCATTCACATTATCACAGAGCTCAGGCACAAACATGTGCGCATTCACACACTGCTGAGTTTGCCTTACAAGCAAAGAGCCTGTCACCGACTTAAAGTCAAACTCTCTTTCTCTTGTCTCGTCTCCCTCAAGCATGAGCAGACACGCACACACACAGAGCACACAATATCACAACGCAACGACTGTGAGGGCTTTAGCACTGAGCTGACACTTTGCAATCTGGCCATAGTAATCCTATTAATGTGTGTCTCTATGTGTGAATAACTATGTTTATGTGTGTGTGTGTGTGTGTGTGTGTGTGTGTGTTGCCAGGCTTGTTGAGGACCTAGAAATGAAGTGGTATAGCTTGTTTGTGTGTGTGCGCGTGTATCTCTGTCTTTTATTGGACCCCTCTCTGCGCCCGTCCCGCAGTTTGAATGTCAATGGCTTTGCAGCTGCTAAACAAGCATCATATCTGGATCGTATTACTTGTATTCACAGGGATTAAATCAGATGATTTACAAGTATGATGAAACTTTCAGTGATCATACCAACATGACAGATCCTGTTTGTGCTCTAGTGTCCAGATATATTCTTAGCCTGTATATAACCATTGCCCTGGGTTAAGTTAGCCCTTTTAACACCCCTCTGTCATCTTAATCCTCCAGCATGCGAGGTCTAATCTGGCCCTGGGACAAAGTTACCATGGAGTACAATATAGTAAACGTTTATTCTTGCTGGACCCCGCATTCCCACCAACCACCCTTTGTGCACTGTGTATATACCCTGTTGCCACGTTTAGTGCACACAGCAAACTACACATGGCAGCTTCATAATATACTGTAACCCAGACAACCAGTACTTCTATGCTGCAGGAACAGAACCTGGCACCAGGTTTTCTATGTGCTAGTTAGTTTTTGACAATTTGATTAAACACATTATTTGGGAGCATGCACTTTACTGGTGCAAATTCCTAAACCAATTTGCAATAAATCAAATTACTAAAACCAACTGAGTTGCATAGAACCTGTGGCCTTTGGGGCCCCTTAAGGTCTGAGGACCCATTTGCCATTTGACAATCCATCCTTGACTGTGAGCCCAATGAGAGTACTTAAAAAGGCTTGAGTAAAGGGAATATTAAGATGCCAGATGCCAATAGATTCTGGAAACTCACAAACAGCGAGGATCACACTCTCTTCCAGTGATTTGTGCCGCACGTCACCTACAAAAACTTCAAGACTAATCAACTTCAGTAGCGTTCGGGCGTGTGCGTGAGGCGAGCACACGCCCGCTAGTCGCTACGCCTTGTGCTCGACCACTTCACCTCGCTGTAACGGGGAGGCTTGCTTTCAATTGCGTGCCATGTTGATCAGCAGATGGGCTTTGCGATGTTAAAAAACAGTGTTTGTCCAGCACACACAAACATAAAACCTAACTGACACACACACTCTTCCTGAAGAAGAAGAAGGCTTTGGAGATCCTGGCTGGCTATGCTTGTAAAAGTTGGAAGTTACAAGGTTCAAGGTACAAGGTAGATTTATTTGTTACGGTACAACAGGTTGTAGTCTGTAGCTCTCTTCTGCTACGTAGCAGACAAAATACATTAATATGAAAGCAATTCTTAAATGGTAAACAAAAATAAACTATATTCACATATATATTTTATAATATTATATTATAATATTATAATAATATATATTACATACTTGGACTTCCATTCGCTCATTTTTTGGGAGGGTCACACTACTCTTTTCAAAGATAAAAAAACCCTTTATGCTTAACTTTCTATACTGTCGGCTAGCTTAATTTAAAACAAAGCATAATTTTTGTCTGTTTTGTGTGGAAAATCCTAATCTGCAATGTAACTAGTGGAGATAACTGTCAAATAAATGTAGTAGAGTAAAAAGAACAACAGCTGATCCTAAAATGTGGTGGAGTAAAGCCATAAAGGAAATACTTGTGATTGTACATAATTACAATAATTACATTACATCACTGCTAATCAGAATCTTTTGACTTTATGCAGATGTTGTGTTCCAGCTGCTTGTTTGTGTACCTGCTCGTCTGCTGAGAACCTCGACCACTGAAGGGGGGAAGTAGCCCACCCGGTCCGTCCCCCGCTGGGTGTCGTGGATGTGACCTTTCCAACGACCGTCTGAGTGCTGTTCCAGGACCTGACACCAACAAATCATGGGCATGCTTCAGCTGAAATGTTTGTGTCACTGCAAACAGCATTAGCCTTGCAACAATTCACAATCGCATTAGATCAGCTTGTGGAAAAAACACTCACACATAATTCATTGGTGTGAAAACTGAGAGGTTTAATTAAAGCGAAAAGAAAAAAAAATGGCTGAGAAACTTTTTGGGGGTTTGCCTGCCAAACATTTTCCCTTGTCGACAATATATCAACTCTAAGTATGTATGTCGTGTGCGTGTGACTCCTCAAGGCATGCTTTTAAGACCATAATGAGAGAGCCAATGAGCTGGAAATACACAGTCCATTCATTGTGAGTGTTAACAAAATGCCTGGAGAGGACAAAAACAAACACCTCTGCCTTCTGACAGGGCGCCGAACAACAACATACGAGTTCATACAGGAGTCCGGGATGTCACAACGACTCGCATAAAGATATCAAAATACACAGCAGTAAGCACATAAACACACGCAAATGTGCACACACATGAATTAGTGAAAACACTGTGTGTGGGGGGGAAATGAGCGAACAAGTTAGTAATGAGAGAGAGATCGCAGCAAGTTCGTGCCTGTTTCTCTGCTGTGGTCTCCCGCTCAGGGTACACTAAATTACCCTGCAACATCCCACACACATCCTAACAAGACTTCACTCCCAAACGTCTTCATCATATAATCCTTACACTGCCGGTGCACTGGCAGAGAGAAGCAGCTGCCAGCAGGTATCAACAATTTTACAGTAGCTTTGTTCTATGGAAATATAACATGGACTTGGTATTACAGTAATCCACTAAATCCACACTAAATGTCTTCACTTGGGAAGGTGCAGCAAGATATGACGTTAAGTGAGATTCTGAACCTTTAAAGGTAATCCACACCAGCAGTGTTTTTGACGTCTGTTCCTCATCCACCTCCACCAGGGAGGCGAATGCGCTGGGAGCCACACCAGGATTTTCACCACCAGTCTTTACAAATTTCCAGTGTGATTAGATACAAACAAAAACTAATGCCATCAGAATAATTTTAAAAATCACACAAATTCCACACATGGTTTTAAAGCAACATATACATAAACTATACCAGAAACACAGCTAACAAAAGGTAAAAAGAAAAAGAAAGTCATTACTTACTTACTTAATTACTAGTTATGACAGCTATTAAAAAGACAAAAACAAATACCATAATAAGTTCTCCAGCCCGGAGGTTGAGAGCGGTTGGGTCGTGGAGGTTCCAGTAGTCCTTCACCGCTCTGACCTGGAGGGAGCTTGATGCTTCTTCGCAGAGACAGAAAGATACAGAAACATCATCAGCAGGCACAAATGGCTCCTTTTACACCACTGATTTCTATTTTGACCTCTCTCTTTGCCTCAACCAAAAGAATGTCTGAAGAGCCACCGACCTCTCAGCAGCTGTTTGATTTCCCTGCTGGCAGTGGAGGTGGTGAACTGGTTGACAATGTCCAAAGCTGTCTGGTTGTATGTGTTGCGGATGTTCACATTGATGCCCGCCTAGGTGCACACACACACACACAGACACACACAAAACACACACACACCCCGTGGGATTACTGAGGATGAAATGCTTTTAAAACAAACACTCCCTAAAATGCCTCCTTCCTTTATTAAAGAATAACACCAGGATTGTAGTGTTAAGTTGTGTTAGTTTTAAACATTGTCTTTCTATCCACACCATTAATACAGAAACATCAGAGTGAGCCTTCAAAATCCCATATCAGCTTAGCTGAAATTAAATTTCCGTAATCTTTGCTTACATCGAGCAGCAGTCGCACAACTTCGGTTTTGCCGTAGAGGGCAGCCTCGTGCAGAGACGTCCCCGCTTTGGTGGCTCTGTTGATGTCAATACCAGCTTTGAGCAGCAACCTAGGAAATCAAAGCAGAAACACTCATGTAAAGCCGCAGGCGATACTCAGACACAGATTCATCCCACTGTTACAGACATCTGCAACATCTCATTAAGCCATATACCCCCCACTCATCCTCCCACCTACCCACCCACACAAGCCAAACAAAAATGTATCTGGTTCTGTAAGAGGTCCAAATGTAGGAATACTGATGGCATCGTATCCAGAGAGGAGGAGGTGGAGGAGGTCCTCAGCTTGCGATGTGAAGGTTGAGTCAAGTTTTGCAAAAAGTAAACAACATTGAATCACCGCTGTAGGATATTAGCTGGATTAATGTGCATGGTGTTCTCTAAATGTTTACCCACTCCAAGCACATTCTTGCCCAGGGTGGATGATACACTTCTGCATCTGCTCCCTTTGTTGTACAGCATGTTTCTATTCAACTGTCAAACTAGTTAGGGTTCGAGTAAACAGTGTACCAGCTGGAAATGATTGAGGTTAACACAAACTTTACAGATAACCCTTCAGCAAGCTCAAAGACAGTTTTCAATTTCTTTGTCGCGTCATACTGTACAACGAAGCATTAAAACTACAAAACTGAGATTTTTAAAATAAAGTTGAAAAAAACGTAGTTATATTATAAGAATATTGTGCTTCTTTTGAGGAAAAAATGACGAATAAAGTCATAATTTAACAAGACAAGTCATAAAGTTATTAAAATAATTGGTAATATGATGAGATGTAAACACTGACACACTGATACATATTAAAATAATAAAATACACAAACATTTTTTCCTGAGAATAGCAAAATAAATAAATTACTTAAATAAGTAGTTTTAAAACAAACATATTTTTTCTTATTATACACATATTATGACTTTCTCATGTAAAATTACAGATTACAGATGTTTCTGAAAAAATCATTATAAGAGGAAGTCCTACATAAAACTTAAATATAACAACTTTACACTTCAAACATGACAATGCTCTTACAACTTTCTGTAAGAAAAAGCCAAACTGTTAAGAATAAATTGTAATTCAACAATTACAACATGAACAAACAAAAAACAAACAGAAACAACTCCCATTTAACACTCCTCTAACCAGTTTACTATGATATAGTAGAGTATTAAAATAAACATCTTGTTTTAACCCTAACTCTATTCCAACATTCATTTAACATCACAACTTTTTTTTCTCAAAAATTCCGACTCTAATCACAAAATGTCTTTCTTGTCAGTGGCCTTGACTGAAAGATTCCTTGAATTACTACAGAAACAATTGTGTTTAAGTTTGCAAAAAAATGAAACAGTTGCAAAGAAGTAAACTCAGCCTTTGGCTTGAGCTGAGTGTGTGTAAAAAGCTTAATGGTGAATGTGAATGCTGCTGACAAACACTCTTGACTTGACGGGATCACACTAAGTGGGACACCACAGGGGGGTTGGGCAGACGGCAGAAATACCAAAGCATGCAGTGCTCTCTGATTGAAAAAAGGAGCCTGAAAAGGGAACCGTTTGAAACCTTCACCTCCTTCCTTTCCTCAGAATCAGTTTTAATCTGGCTGTGAAACCTTGAGACGGCTGAATGTCTGAAAACTCCCATAAAGCTCAGACTCTCTCCTGCAGATAAGCAGTTGGTTTACTCTCATATATGCTACATAAACTGCATGTATACATATACAGAATATGCTAGGTCAAAGGTTCTCAACAAGGGGTCTCCTACAGGTTTGAGGATCAAATTTCATTAAGAATGATCCCAATCAGAGATATTTTTAATCACAATTTCTTCCCACATATGTACAGTGAATGTCCTCTTCCTCGGGGCAAAATCTTATCTCCTTGTTGTCTGTGTGCAAATGTTTGCAGTTGCAGTTCTAACCAGACCTAGAAAGCTTCTCCAGCTATACAAAAAAGTAGGTACTGTGAGACGACTGCTGTGTAAGTGTGGCAGTCTTTCAAGAGACACAAATCCCTTACTGGGAGATCACAGCCAAATTCTGCTGGGTAAACTCTGAATAAACTTCTCTGCTAATGCAGAGAATACTTTTTTTTTATACTTCTGTTTGTTTTGAAAGCTCATCTTTTCTCCTACTATCTCCAACTATTCAACTTTCCAGTTCAGGAAAAGGAGAGAGGAGGATGGAGAGGGTATTGCAAAAGAGATCTAATCATTTGGGATGGGAATCGTTAGCAGCATGTCTCAGAGGCAGGGTGGAGTCACTTGGCTAAGTGCAAACATATTTACACAGATATGCATAAAAACACTGAGACACTCTGGGGAGTCTGACAAGTGTAAGCATCACTACAGTACTGAGTATGCTCTTTTTGAATGTGGAGATTGTTACTGGTTTTGCTTTCTGGAGCTACCTGATGGGAAATATTGAGCACCTACATGTGAATTAAGGAGTGACACATACAGTATATGGTTTCCTGTGTGGTGTCAGTGTCGTCGAGTGGAGTGATAGCAGTAGTAATTGTAACATTTGTAGCACAAGCTTTATTGTCAGTAGTTGTGGCAGTGGCAGTAAAGTAGCAGAAACACTAGTAGTAGGAGGAGTCAGTGGTAGTAAAAATTGTTGTTATTGTAGTAGAACATGAAGAGGTTGTAGAAGCTGTAGGCTAGTAGCAGTAACTGGCATCCGCTTTCGTTGCCAGTTACTGCTACGTAGAAATCGTAGCGCCAACTAGCGGCTATCTGCACCAAATTTTGCTTGTGTTTATATGGGAACTAATTTTTCTAGTTAAATAGCGCCACCTAGGGGCGAGTTGCACCAAATTTTGTACAGGCCCTCAGGGGGGCGTCCCGCATAAGTGCTCCGAATTTGGTGTCGATTGGCCTTTGCAAAGCGAAGATATGACATCATTATCTGTTGTTAGCGTTTTTCGCAAAGATTTGTTAGCGTATAATTGCAAAGACATTTTTTGTCGTATCAAAATTCCCTCTACAAACTTTGTAGAGCTCAGTCAAGTGATTATCCGTGGCAAGTTTCGTGGCGATCGGACATGGAGCTTCGTAAGGAGTTAATAAAAAAATGGGTTTTTCAGTTTTCGCAATGTAGCGGAAAAAAAGTTTAGGCGGAAATGGGTGTGGCCTATACCATGAGATTCAGCAGGATCCCCCGAACACGTGGATATAAGGTTTTTGATAGTAGGCGGGAGTTCCAAGCCCAAACGCGAAAAATTTGTCATAGCGCCCCCTAGAGGTAGAAGTGTGCGGATTTTTGCGCCTGAGGTCACTGACAAGAGTTGGACCTACCCTGTGAGTTTCGCATCCCTGGCACTTACCGTCAAGGCTGCAGTAGTGGAATTAGAGGCGGAAGAATAATAATAAAAACGAGAACGATTACAATAGGGTTCCCAGCTCCGCTGGTACTGGGAACCGCGATGCCTTGCATTCGGGGGTTCCCAGCCCCACTCGGGCTTGGACCCCTAACTAAATAGAAGTAGTTGCAGTGGAAGTCACAGCAGTGCTCGCAGGTGCTACGGCAGCAGTGATACTCGCATTTGTAAGATGTAGGAGCAGTAGTAGAAGCCATAACAGTAATGGTAGTAATATCAGTAGTGGTATTTGTAATTCTTGCAGTGGCAGAAGCAGTAACAGTAAAATATCAGTAGTAGTAGTAGAAGCAGTAAAAGTAGCATTAGTACTTGCAGAGTTAGTAGCAACAGCAACAACAGAAGTAGCTGGTAGCTGTTGGAAAGATGTACGGGCAGAAATAGAAATCCATTACAGTATATTTCAGCACTGCTCCTAGCTGGGATCTTACTTAATGATGTCTTTGTGTCCATTCCTGGCTGCCAGGTGGAGGGGGGTGGTGGACGGAGAGTCCATGCTGTCTTGCCCTCCCTCTCCTTCTAACAGCGCTGTCACCATGTTACTGCTGAGCAGCAACTGAGCCACCTGAAGAGAAATCAAAGACACCAAAATGAAAATGAAGTGTGGGCTTTGAGATCAGAAGAGTGGCAGAATCAGGGCAAGAATTACAGCTTAGTGATACTTACATACATACTGTACAAGTATATGCAAAGCCAAGCTAGTATGGCTAATGTATGGGTTGAAATAATGTATATGGTTACTTATATTTAGGGTCAAGTTGGTACATGGAGGCTTATCCACTACTCAGCAGCTGTCTAAAGATACCACAGCCTCCACTCACACACACTGACAAAGTCTGTGTGTCACAAAAACAGCCCAAAGCCTTCTATTCTTTCACAGCTAAACTGCAAACTCAGACCAGACACGAGAACATTTAACAGGCATAGGAAGTGTGTGTTGGTCTAATTCTGAATTACAGGGCCAGCTATACATCTCACAGCCAGGCTTATCCGCAGATGTGACAGAGAAACAGTCAAACACACTGCAATGTGCCATGCTTTTAACGCTACAGTATGCGCGTGTCCAAAAAGAGCCTATTTGCCTTTCGCTCAAACAAGCTTAATTTAGCTGGGTCACTTCCTCTAAGCCATGGTTCATGTTTGACATAGGCCATCCACATTCAAAGAGGGCAAAGGGGCCAAATAGGATGTTTTCAAATGCAAATAATTGGATTAGAATGACTACAAGAATGAAACACTACATGGAGGTTTAGCCTTTCTCAATGAAAAGAGCAGAAGTCCTCACATGGCCCTCAATCAGCACCAGAGCAGTGATCTGTATGTCATGATCTTTTGGTTTGTTGATAAATCTTCCTTCCTTCTTTTGGATTTAACTTCCTGTGTTTTTGTGGTCTCGTCTCCCTGTTGTGTTTTCTTTGTCTTTTTGTTCATTCGTTCTCTTTCCTGTTTGACTTTGAAGTTGACTGTTTCTGTGTCACTGACTGTCTGATGTGTTTCATCTGTTAACTGTTAAAAAATCATGCAATTAATCGCAATTAAAAATCATAATCGTTGCCCGGCACTAATTTTAATATGTCCAATACTTTATAACGGAATACCTTCTAAATTAATTACATTTCAATCATCATAAGCAGTAGCCTACTTAGCAAACATGCTAAACTAAGATGGTGACCATGCCACCATCTGCAACATCAACACATTAGCATTGTCATTCTGAGCACATTAGTATGCTGTTGTTAGCATTTAGCTAAAAGCACTGTTGTGCCAATGTACAGCCTCACAGTGCTGCTAGCATGGCTGTAGACTTGTTTTACCTCTCAAATATCAATATTAGCCTTGAAAATCAAACTCTAATGACAATTTAATTGACTCGTGTCACTATCATCAGTTATACTAAACTGTGCCTCAATCATTGTCATCAAACCAAATCAGTCAGTCATGAGGCACAAATATCAAGCAGAGTTTACAAAGTGTAAAGAGTGGAATAAATAGGATACGATTGAGTGCACAATCACTGTTAAAATTAAATGTTTTAATGTGACTTTGATCAGCATAATTTAAATTGCCAGGTCTGTTGCTTGCAAAAAAACCCATTCACACTTAGTTAAACTAACTACTACCAGCCTAATGGTAACGCTGCGTATAAGATTTTGTCTCTAATCTTATTTTTCATTTTCCACTTTACCACAGTACATCACACCCGGTTCACTGTAGGAAACCTTGTGTATATATGGGTTTAACTATATCGGAGGTATGAACTGTCTATCAATTTGTATTATTATTAACACCTTTTTATGTGTGGGGAACGCACTGTTCATACATCTGTGGGTTCTGAAGTTTAGTACTTATATTTTTGTATTGAGGATGCTTATGACAGCAGTAATGATAACAGACATGACAATGTGTCAAATACATCACGCCAAAGGTGGATGATACTCAATGCTCAAATGTATTTTTGATAAAATATTCTTATACACACACACTTACTTGAAAATTACACACAACTATTCTCATACCTTTAGTCTCCCAAACTCGCAGGCCAGATCTAGAGGAGTCTTGTTTGCCTTGTTCTTCAGGCAGGGGTTAGACTGGTGCTGCAGCAACATCTCAGACTGAGAGAGAAAGGGAGAAAGGACCATGTAAGTGATATCACCTCATGTATAATGCACAAGCACTCACACGCCAGTCTTCCCAACACACTCTGAGTGTGTGTGTGTTGATGTTTTGAAGAGGAACATATGATAGCTCCAGCACAGCCTTTGTTCAGGATTGTCAGTACTGTGTTTGATGATGTAGAACTAAAGAGGTCATGCCTTGATATAGGTAAAACGACAGGTTAAGGGTGTGTGTGTCCGTGATATGTGTACCTATTCATTAAAACATTCCATGAGCTGAACGGATGACGCTGGAAGATAAGAATGTGTGTGTTCACTGAAATTTACTCTTGAAAAACCTGTGTCATGGCATTAATGGTATTACTGGTATTGTTGGTGGACAATACAAGCTGAGACACAAAGGGGGTGGATTTCAGTGAAATGGGAGGACCCATAATGCCTTGGAACTTTGCCTTTGGCGGCTGAGGCGTCCGTTGGTGTGTGTACTCACCACCTCGTAGTGTCCATACTGAGCAGAGAGATGTAACGGTATCTGTCCGTCATGCGAAGGGGAGTTGACTGAAGCTCCAGCTCTCAGCAACAATAAGACAGAGTCTGCTTTACCCTGCCATGCTGCGTAGTGGAGGGGACGCATGCCTAGAGACAGAAACATGAGTGAGGGATGGAGCTGATAAGACGGGAAGGAAAAGGCAGTGAGATGTGCATTGAAGAAATACGTCTGTCAAGTTCATGGAAGGGTAACACGAAATCTCTGGAGTGCCGCGTTAAAGTGTAAGGCTGGCGTTATTCTATATTTTTCTTAGCGTCAACAAATCCCATGAAAGTACCAAAACCAATCATATTTCTGACTTCACGCCTCAGCCCCATTGGTTCCTACTGAAGACCTAAATCTTTAAAGCAGCATTAATGATATTTTTGGCTACGTGGGGCAGAAAAACAAGCTGTAAACACATTTTTGACATAATATCCCCTTAAAATGTGTTTGCACAGAGCAACAATATTACAAACAAATATGTAAAGATGACGGGAACTGTGCAAAGTTAGGAGAAAATTCTCTACGAGTTCATCACTGCAAGCGACACAGCTTTCTTTTGCTCCATTGTTGATATAAAAGAGTACTTATTAGTGCAGCTTTAAAAAAAATTAAAATGTGAATGAGTCAAAATAATCTACATTATAAACTACATGTTAATGAAGGAAGATGTCACCCAGTGCAATAGTGCTGCTCATCAATGTGTTTTTAACAGTTTTGGACATCAATGGAGCTCTATGGCACAGAGGAATACAATATATTAGGACTGGACGATTTGGCCAAAAATGTTATATATTTCGATATCGATAAATATCACGATAAGTATCAAATCGTTATATCTTTTGAGTTTCAAGGCTGATTTTTGCCTTAAAGTTGAAGAAACCTCATGTTTAATTGTGGTTTACATATATTTGATTCCAAACAGTGGATCACTTCACAAATCTGAGGGAGAACATTCAAAACAGTTAAAATCTTAAAGATTTTGTTACAGATGAAATCTTTTTCAACAAATACGCACGAGTAAAATTAAGTAAAAGCTTTTTTTCTGTCCTTTTTACTCAACAAAACATCTTGGTAAAACATTCAGTACTAATTCGTGTGTGAATCAAGTGAATCAAATCAAACATTTATTGAATATTTATTGAACATTCGTTATATTGTTACTGAAAAAAATTATATCGCGATAATTATTGTTATTGTTTTATTGTCCAGCCCTAAGATATATATTAGGTTTTGGATTCACACACACACAATACTTGTTTCATTTATTGTTGGTTTTGGTTATATGGACAGGATTGGTTAACAATAACAATAAAATGGAATATCACAAGCTAATTTACAACCAGATCATTAGGAAAATTGGCACTTGTTCCATAATTGTATTTTGTGACTGTAGAGATTCCTTGTGATTAGTTAGCAGAGGTAGAGCAGAGTGCAAAATGCTGCATTGATTAGTTACAACAAATGAACTAATGATTTGATCAATCAGCGCCAGACCAGAGTTGCACACTAAACAACTTTCTCTTGATATTTGGCAACTTTTAAGAGCCCTGGTGACATACTGTATCTGGCAAATATTTGGACAGATCTAACTTCCTCTCCCTTGAAGAGATCCAATATTTCTCAGTGAATGAGCTTTCATGTGGCTGTGGCTCTCTGGGCTGACTGTGTTAAGTGAGTGGAGGAGAGCAGCAGCTCATTCAGTTCATCACACTTCGGTTCCACAACAGCCAACATCAAATGCTTTGAAATTAGAGGTGACGTCAGATTTAGATGTGTATTGGAGGGATGACAGCAGCTTCAAAAATATGAATAGCTAATGATGAAGCTTGTTATTGTCAAGTGAGTTTAGCTTTATATTTTTTAAAAATTGTATCTAGTTGTAAGTAGTTACATGATGATGTCATGAATATGCAAATTAGCATGTGACATAATCTGGTGACATCTAGCTCATTTTTGAGCAGGCTTTAGCTACTTTGCATAGTAAAATAATGGGCAACATGATAAGTGTATGATTGGATTGGATCTAGATTTGTGTCACAAACACCTGTGCAATCTGTCTTGTCAGATACATCAGCACCAGCAGAGTCTTTACGTGCGTCATTATAGGGTGATGAGCAACAATACTTGTTGCAATACTTACCACCCTGCCCTTTCTTCCTGTATTGATACTTCAATAGGGATGCAACGATTACAGATTTTGTACAATTATAGTTTGAGGAATAATTATGGTTTCACGATTATCACGATTATTATGCATTAATAATTTCACAACACTAGTAATGACTTAAGTTGACTTTTAATATTTAATGACAATAACAATTATATGTATATAATATGTAAGTATTATTAATATAAGAGGAATATTAACTTCATTTATCCCCCAGGGGAAATTGCTATTAAGGAGGGGAATAAACGAGAAAAGGAAAAAAAAAGTGAGAACATCTCTCAGTGTTATTAATAACTGAAATGCAGCTAATTGGTATAGTCCTGGAAGTCTATAAGCTCCTGATGTATTGTTAGTGTTTTACACCAGGCAAGATTTTCTCAACACAGACAGGAGGAGGCAACAGGATGCAGCATTAAATGTTCAGTGACTAAGGTCTTTAGAGGACCATGTTCTTCCATAAAGGGCCTTTCAGAAAAGAAGCGATTTGCACTGACCTGGAAGCTGGGGTCAGCGCAAAAGTTCATCTACTTTGACAGTGGCCTGCGCGCGAGCTCGCTGTGCACTGCGTGTTGCTCGACGCAGCAACAAACCTCCGTGTTGTGGCAAATGAATTGAAATGAATTGAAAATAATGGATTCCATAGCGCAGCTGCGCTGTCATTAGGGTGGATCTGAAAGGTTACATGCTGCTTAGTTTCTTTACGTTGCACTGAAAGCTCAACTCTCATCGTCACTTGCCACGTTATTAAACTCAGTTATTATGTATAACCTTTACTTGGGCGAGCAAAGCTGAGTGGTGATCTCGCAGGTGCTGCATCAAGTTTAATGTAGTTATTCGCTCCTTTAGCAGAAACCTTTTGGCAAGTTTTTGAACACATATCACCTCTTAAATAACGACCTGGTCTGTCTCGGTGTACCCTAAATGCTCCGACAATGCCGGATTGAGCTGTTTCATTGGTGGACAGCTTCACAGTTTGGTCCCTCTGCCATAGTTTAACCAGTGAACAGTAGTAGCCACCATGTCTCTGATGAGCACGGCACATTAGCCTGGTGTACCGTTTTGTTCCAAGTTCCAACACTTTCTTTCCCTGCAACAGAAACAATCGGTGTAGCGGACGATTAACTAACCGTGACGTTTTAAATGTGGTTAAAAGTGAAATCCGGGATCCCTATACTTGAATGTGTCATTTTGTTGCATTTGCTGCCCAAATCGCCTTACTGGCATCCCTTTACTAGTTCTTCCGTCTGTGCTATGGGCATCAAATGACATGACATTGCATGATGCTGCCTGTTTGTCTTTTACTTAGCATGCACGAGACCCTGGATTTCCAAACTGACAAGCTGGCAGGTAGCACCAAAAGGTAAATTCAACCTTCAAAAATGGTCCTTCATAAATCTATAGCTAACCTCAGAGGCGTCACACAGGGTTATGAGAGCTACACGCCTCTGGTCTCAGCAGCCGAGCTGCCACTCCCGCACAAATTCTACTACATCTGTTCCGCTTGCAGATATTTTCTGTGGCACTGCTGTCACTGCATGGCAGACAAACTTCAAAGTGAATCATATTTATTCATATGGGTCAAACTTATTTTCAGCTGAGTGTCAGAAAGCTGTTGAGGAAGTTCCAGGCGCAATTTAACCCCAACTGACTTCCCGAGCTTTTAACATTTTGTTTTCTAAGTTGTGGGTTTGTCTGGTGTCACTGGTTCAGCTGGTAAAGCTGTTCTGCCATCATGATACCGTTGATGTCCTTGATATCCACCGTGGCCTGGGCCTCCAGCAGCAGAGACAGCAGCTCGGTGGTGCCCGTAAGAGCGGCGTGGTGCAGCGCGGAGAAGCTGTGGGCGAGAGAGGGAGGCGGAGAGAGGAGAGGGAGGGGTCAAGGGTGAGGAGAGGAGAGGGGTTATAAATCACACTGATGAATTTACAGCAGGTGAGCCCTTTTCAAAACTCCAGACGGAGATGATGTATGTTTTTTGTGCGTGTCAAAGACTCCGAACGATATATATGTGAAATGTGTGTGTGTGTGTTTGTATCCACCCATCAACAAGTCAGACTAAGAAGACAAGCATGTGTGTGTGTGTGTGTGTGTGTGTGTGTGTGTGTGTGTATTATTGTGAACGTGTTGAGTGTGTATATACAGTCTGTCATCACAACTATAGGCAAAGAAGCAATGTGTGTGTGCTGCCACATCAAAACTGCAGCTTGAGATAAGGGTCATCTGTTTGTGTGTGTGTGTGTGTGTGTGTGTGTGTGTGTGTGTGTGTGTGTGTGTGTGTGTGTGTTCATCAAAGCTTCAGAGATGAAATGTGTGTATTTGTCTCTGGGTGTCTATCAGGTCACAGTATATTCCACAGAGGGAGAAATTAAAGGCATAAATTCTTGCCGACGAGTTTTGCTTTCGCTTCGGGCAACAGAGTGAGAGTTCCAGAGGAGGTGACCCTCCAAGACAGCAAGGAGAACCAGAGCTAGAACACACTCCGCATATGTGGGGATACAATAACAACTATGGTACAGAGGGCTTTCAGGTGATTTCACACAGCCTCAGGTAGTCATAGTGGGAGCCCTCAGCTCTCGGGCACCAGTGGTGATAAACAGCCTGGATACTTTTGGAAAGAGAACAGTAGCTTTCTCAACATGCTACACTGTGGAGTTTTAATTGTTGTTGTTTATTTACCAAAAACACACCAAGGACTAACAAATATGCTGACTCCATACTTATTTTCATATTTATTTTCCATTTTTGACAGCTGTCCATCATGTGTAAGTAAAATTTCACAGCTGTATTGTAAGCTCAGGTCTCGTGGGAGCTAACCTTAACCAATTTTTCCTCTGTTTTTTACGTTTTGTCAGCAGTTTGAGGGAAGCCTCCTGCTGTTAATGCAATTATGAGCTTGCTGTATCACAAAGCGATATTAGTGAGTTAGCCAGCTAACTTGGACTTGAGTCAACCTTTGCTCACTTTCTTCAGGGTTAAATTACGCATGCTTGAACGTCTAGACTGCGTCTGTGTAGGTATGAACAGCAGTGTTCATTTGTTTAATCCGTAGATAAACAAGTTTTGGTTTTAGGGGAACAACTTCTTTATCCATTCGCCCCATGCTTCTATCTAGTATGAGTGTTGCCAGCTACAAAGGTACAAAACCTGGAAACCTGACTATGATAACAAGATTCCTGGAAGCTGTGCAGTCACTGCGCTCACCGGTTTGTTAAGCAATAATTCCAGCACATACATACCTCTAAACCAACAAACTGTTGTTTTTACATTTCTGTTTGTGTTCTTTCACTTTAGACAGAGCAACCTTTCCCCCCCTGTCCCCCGCCCCACTTGCAGTCTTTATGTTAAGCTAGGCTAACCGTTATCTCGTCTGTGTATATAATTAGGCCCAATTCCCAGATTTTATTTAAAGCCCTAGACCATGTCATTTCTACATTTTCGTGTCCTCATTCCAGTTAGGATATATTTTACTTTGATAAATAGATCTTTATGATGTTGCAATAAATACTGAAGAACTCTACCTCTCATATGTGAGCACGCTCATAGATGTGCTGGTAAACCTACAGTTAACACACCAGTGGCCTGTACTATAAAGCAAGGTGAAACGTGGGAATTCCATTAAATTAAAGTCACAATGAAAATCCAAATCACTCTGGTGTTTTCATTTCAATATGCCCAACTCACGGCAAAGTCTCTAAAGTCCCAATGCTGTTGATAATATGGTGACTGCAGGCTGAAATCACATGTATTTCCTCATGGCTTAATACGACTGCGAAGTATCATTTTCCACTGCATGCATAACACACTGCAGAGGGGTGTGTGATGTAAAGCCTTGCAAAGTGAAGCGATGTGGTTCCTTGAAACCCCCCCCACTATTTTTCATAGACTTTCTCTCATAAATGTTTGACTACAATGTCAGAGAATATTCAACTTTTTTTTATTTAACTTTTTAACTTGTAGATTTGTGAATACTAGTTTCTAGTTAGTCTACCACATTAATCTGCCAATCTTGGAGAGTTTTCCCTCTCTCCCGGCTCCATTTTTTAAAATTACAGTAGACATAACACGCAGTTGTACCTTTACATCTTAATCATATTACACATAAAAGAAGAGACAGAGCTCAGTTAAATAGTCCGTAAAATAAAAAACAGAGAATTGGCCTACAATAAGAACACTGTGAAGATAATTACAAATTTACTCAATGTGATGCCAACAAGACTCCCTGGCTTTGCTTGCTGCCACACTATTAGATTTAGCCGTTAACGTGTCAATCAACCTGCATTCCTCTGGGGAAAATAAAGAGCATGCACCATTGTTTAAAAACTCTGCCTGCACGGCCAAACAAGCCCTTTTTAAGCGAACATGCACCAACACCAATTAGATTAACACCGACTCAACTAACCAACATGTTATTCACTGTCGTAGTACCGTTTAACACCAGTGTAGGCAGTCAGAGTTTGTCAACCCTGACTTTCCTCGATAACCCCTAATTAAATCTAAGTAGGTTAAACTTCCTTCCTAGCTTTGTGATATGTATCTAGGATTGTCAGATTAGTGAAGCCAGGCCAGGGGCGTTTCTAGACATAAAACTCTACTGGGGCACAGACTCCCTCATTCCCCATGTAAATGTTTAATTTTGATAGATTTTTGATAGAAGTGAATGACATGTGTTAGTATGTGCCTCACCAGCTTCCCTTGCATAGCCCATTAATATTGGCATTGTCATGTCAGAAAGGACCGGAGCATAAAACACACCTATCGTACCACCTAAGAAAAATGATGCTATGGGGCCCTCATACCTGACTCGCGGGCCATGTAAACAATTTGTCATTGCTGCTGACTGGAATGGACCTCTGCGCACTAACTCAATCCTCCTTTGGGTCTGAGCTGCTTGTATCTGATGCTGCCTGTAAACCTCTGGCTGTGTGTTTACTGGCTGTGGCTGCCTGTATTTTACCTGGGTCTGTGTGACCTGCTAAAAATGCCTGGACGGGGCCTGTGCTAGTACTGGATTTGGATCAGCAGTGCTTGTACTGGCTTATGATCCAGCATCTACTCTACTGCCAAACTTCAGCATAGCCCTGTAAATTATAAATATCAATACAAGATATTAATGTTATCAGCTGCGTTAGGCCCATTGAAACTGGCTCAGCAGGTTCCCTTTAATACATTTTCAAAAAGAAAACACTATTTATAATATGACATGACTATGTGATGTTTATTATCTACTGAGAGATGTGCGTCCATATTGCTCAGTCTGGCCTGCTAATGAATCCCACGCTTTCCATCTTGCATTAGACCAGAGCTGGAACTAAATCTTCACTGAGAGACAGATAATCATTGTCTCATTTTAAAATGATGTGTGCCAAGGAGGCGTGCTATCACATCTGTGTGCTGACTGGACCGGTCCCACTAATGTTGCTGCTGGAATCCAATAAGGTCCGGCTGCAGACTGCAGCACCGCTCAGCTGGGTGCGCGAATTTCATTTTCGTGCAAGCACACGTGTTTGAGCGCATGTTCACGTGCGACATGCTTTTTTTTCAGTGCTGCAGTTTATAAACATCGTTGCACGTCAGCTGCTCAGCTGGGTTTAGCAAGGCAGACAGACAGAGATTCACTGCAGCTACACATGCATCAGACTCAGAGAGAACACGAGTTTACCTGACTGTTGTTCTCGATTCACTCTCATTGAGTTATTTTCTCTTCTTGTGCACAGAGGGATTGTCCCTCTTAGGACTCTCATCAACATTGTAAATACTCGCTTTCAACATTTAGTCATTTTTTTTAACCGGACATTGCATATATATTATTGCTAACTTGACCGGACTTTGCAGAAGTTGCCAGTTGTTGTTTAACTTACGCGGAGTCCTACACGTCCAAAAACAACGCCAAGGGGTCTTGACAATTTCACTGGGGCATATCTATACAGGGCCACGTGTCCCAGTAAAAAGGGTCTAGCGACGCCTATGAGCCAGCCCAAAGATAGCAGAGTAAGGTGAACCTACTTTGTGATACACTGTTAGAGTAGACAAGTCGGAGATTATAAAGTTTAGACATCAGTCTGTGCTGATATGAAATCTGAGGCATCTCCAGACTGTGAAGTGGCTTATCTTATCAGTGTCATTGTTTAGGCCTCCGTGCCCTTCGGCCACACACACACACATCCACCTACTCTTCTACGAACACATACTGTGTCCATTTACTGAGTCACTTAAAGCCACACACACACACACGGTCTCAATCTGCCCCTCTGGGATGGTGTTGACTCAGTAACAAGTGACTGTTTGCTCACCATCCCCTACCCTCTTCATTCCCTCTGCACTCATCTCATATATCACAGGTAACAGCTTCCTCTGTCCCAAACACACACACACACACACACACACATGGATGGACATGTTTTATTTCAACACTATTGTGTATCACCTCCCACACACTGTATTGACCCTGCATGTAGATACACGTAGTAGACCTAAGTCAACACACACACACACAGTTTGTGGGGATCCTTTGCATTTTGATGGCCTACTTTGATAGATCTAAAAAAACGTATTTGATGGATATGAACAAAGACTTAACAGAGACACTGAAACAAAACAAAAAAACATCTCAATCTAGGTAGGGCCCAATTTGAAGAAGTCACAAGTGGGTACAAAGACAAAAAAGTATTGTTACTTAATAATACAGAGTATTCAAGTATAAGTAAATGTAATTCAAATAATTGCAGTAACAACATTTTAAAAAATCAACTAAAAACTGCCAAAGTGAGTGGGATGACTTTTTTTTTTTTTTTTAAATCTTGTGCATCTCACAGTCTATCAACTTATAATTTGAGTGAATACAGGCCTGCATTTGGGAACAGACTGGTGATTCTACAACAGTTTCTTTATCTGTACCTCTTCATCATGAATCATCAGCACTTGAGGATGCTAACTTTTTGCCTGGGTAAAGTTTCAGTCTTTTAGCATCGTATGATGTATGTAGCCATAAGTGCTAATTTAACTTTTCCACATGGTTCTTGTTTTAAAACGAGTCCGTTGGAGATGACTGATGGAACTTACGTTAGATTAACTAGCTAGCTAGCAACAGATGTTTTTTTTCAAACAGCAAAATCAAGGACCAGTTGTTTCAACCCGGCTAGATACAAACGGGCAAGGGTTTATATTTGCTGCCTTAACTGGTAGGCAACTGTAAACTGCATAAGAGCAGAGCAAGAGCAGAAAGCTTGACAGGTGTAGGTAGCAGCAGTAACCAGCAGAGTAGGGCGGGTCAGTAAGAAGCCGGTAAACGCGGCTTTGGTTCAGCTGTATATCCCCTTACCAGCTTAGCAACATGGACTGGAGCAAGAGTTTCAGAGTGGTGAGATATTAATTAACAAATGTATCTTTCATCCATAAAGTTTTAACTGAGCTCTGTCCCTACATCACAGTAACAATTTTATGTCCATTGACTGCCTGGGGGGAAGATTGTGTTTGTAAAGGGGAGGGGAGGCAGCAGGTGGATATCTTGTCATTGTGTGCTGCAGCTCAGTGTGTTTTTCCACCAGTGTTTTTGAGGGCGGCTCTGACTAGCCGCTAGGCGACCATTATGATGCGTATTTCAAGAATACATGTAGCCTGTTGCTACGTACCTCTGGAAGCAGTTACACTGAATCTAACTGAGTATGTACGACAGAAGTAAGCGCAATTCACTCAAATTCTTAACTTTTGACTTTTGATGAGATGTCATATATAAAGGCAAATTCTTGCTTTTGACTAAACAAACTCTGTCTCTGAGGGTGAGATAACACCTCTGAAGGGCACAGAACATGTGTGTGATTTGGTTATGAGTCATGCAGATGACTGAGAACAAACAGCAGGCTGCCACAGGTAGAGCATTTTTTTAATCTGCATGTCAATCAAGACAAAGTGACTCTTCCACTGCATTCTTTTGACTCAGATTTGTGCTTATCTCACAGACCAACACACACACAAGCACGTACACACACTCCTCTTACCCATCTGAGTCTTGGTAGTTGATGTTGAGTCTCTTGGTGGATCCCAGCAACTCTGGAAAAAAGACAGACAAGGGGGAAAGGAGAGGGAGGGGATGGAAAACTATTAGTATTTGGCGTATTTTTTCTTTTCACCAGTGCTCTCCATCCCTGCAGGATGCTGTGTGTTTTCACAGAGTGTTTTTTTTTTACCCCTGCACTTCTCCTTGTCATCACTCCTTCCTTCAAACAAGTTGACAGCCCCGACAGAACGGGGAGCTTTCCTCACCTCCTTCTGCCTCACCCTTTCCTCTCTCAGTGAGTCTGACACCCTCACGGCAGCCAAATGATTCATAAACAAATGATTCTGCCTTGCAGAAATGTACCATTCCACCTCATTTACACTGCTATCTTATCACAGCCCTTTGGAATTGAGAGTGACAACCCTAAAACACAAGCATGCCAGGATGAAACCCACATATATTTATTTTTCCACAGCAGCGCACAAAAATAGCAGCAAAAAGTCCGTTAGCAAGACAGAACAAGTTTGTCTTTCACTCACCTTGGTACAGACAGACTGCTACTTGTCCCATGTCTTACTCATTCACTCAAACGTACTATACTCTACTTATCTGTTCTCTTTCACTAGCTCTGCATGTGTGGCTACAAAAAACAAATTCACAACTTATGTGAAATTCAATATCTTCTATGAATTTAAAAATACTTGACTGTTCACGATGACTCAAACTGAATACCAGCTGCACTGGACTGAATGACAAACTGGTCGCAGCAGTTACATAATGGAAAAAACGTCCCTCACGAATCTCAAGAGACAGCTACAAAGCTATCCAAGGCTTGCAACAGAAGCAAAACTTGTATTTTTAACACTAACTTTTTCCTCATCTACATGCAAAATCCTCTTTCGTGCCATTTGGGTCCAATCAAATCTGGCCATCATCCTAAAGCTCTACTCAACCTTAAAAGCCTCAATTATCAAAAACTAGACTTCCAGAACTCCAATATCATGCATCTATCTCCATCTCATCCGTCCATCACCAGCCTCTAATGAGGGCTGGAAGCTCTCCTCATACAGCTAAATATCCTCGGACGTCCTACAGCAGAGATCTACTCTAAAGGCCCTACTGTCCACCAAGACCCACACAGGAAACGGACTGCCAAGGCCTCTGAATACAGAGCCATTCATCACACTGTTTTCTCCCACCTAGGTGTGGAAAATCTCATAAGTGTGTGCGTATGTATGTGGGACAGAGAGCGACAGGAAGAGAAAGAAAAGTAAAGTTGGCGAGAAGCTTTCAGATATAACTGGCAACTGTCTCTGACACCACCAGTAGAGGTTAGTGCTGAAACGACTGGTCAGTTAAACGTGTAGTTTGATTGACAGAACATTAATCGCTTATATAGTGTAAAGAACATGTTCCGGTGCTTTCCTCTGTTCTATATCATTGTAAATGGAATCTCTCTCGGATTTGAAGACAATTTTGTGCTCTCGAAAGTGATAATGGACTTATTTCAGTGTTTTCTGGCATTTTAAAGACTGATTATACTGATCAGGCAACAGCATGCTTTAAACTAAGTGGTTGTCAGATAGTTGAACAGCTCTTACACCTCTCCCACACCTGTCTAACGACGTAGAGATTCAAAAGTGTGGCAGCATTTGAACATCTCTTTAAAGCCCTCTTTTTTCATTCCTCACACAACAACATCCATCCCTTTTAGTGTGTGGGAGCAACCATATAAAGGAGAGAATGAAGCGTGCGCTTTTTTGCCTGTAGGGGTGTCCGCTTGAAACAGGTAACATTTTTGTCTTTAAACGTGGGGGGTTCAGTCATGGTACTTAAAGAGACAGGAGCATCTACAGCTTGTTTCAGAAAGAGGCTGAAAATTATTTTTGAATCATGCAAAGCTGCCATACAGGAATCACAGAAGAACTACAATATAGGACTGGAAATGCAGTATAATAGGTCTCCTTTAAGTAGAAATGTAAATGTGTGGAAAAGAAAAATAGATTACATCATCAAAAGGGAATTTTTAACAGCAACAGCTGTGGCATAAAAAATCACTTTGAAAAAGCAGTGTAGCATGTCAGAAAATCAGATTCTTCAACACTAAACACAAAAAGAATAAGAATATGAAACAATTTGTGAATTCATAGCATATAAATGGGTCCCCAACGGAGCACTGATTAAATATTCAATTACATCTTTCTTTCTGGTTTACTGATGTTATGCTACTGATGTTTCAGCTCAGAAAAAAAAAACATGAAGGGAAGGGGATTTTTCTGATTTCGAGTCCTGTTGGGTTCCATTTGAAAACCTTCATAAAAACACAAAAACAGTGAGTGTGTTTAAATTCCCATTCTGGCTACCACAAACTTTACTGACGTTATGTGAATACAGTTTTATTACGTTCAAGGAACCTCATAAAGGATGTCTACCATTTCTTCAGGAGATTAGTGGATAAAGAAGGCATTCTCACTTCCATGGTCAGGAGATCAATTCCCACTGGAACCTTCAATTCCACATTCACAGCCATGCAGGGGGGCTTTGGATGGAATTCTCTGCTAAATGGCAACATTAATGTGCACAAACTGGGTACAGTCATGCTGTGTATTTGATCTAACCATTTCAGTGCAGATTACATGGCGGCCTATGTGAATAAATGCGTAAAAACAAGAGCCTAAAGGCATAAAAAGGCGCATTGATTATGAGACAGATAGAGGGGTTAGGCATTTGGCCACTTGCCAAAACGGGGTCTAAACTGTCCCAGTGGTATGGAAAGAACAGGGCCTTTCAGGAGTTCTAGTTACAACATGAGCCGGCATTCCTCACATAGCACACCCACCATGCTATCCTACACGCTCGCTGTCTCTCTGTGTGTCTACTAAACTGTCCACTCCCTTTTCTCCTCTCTGCTCTCTATCCCCACCTAACTACTCCCCTCTTCATTCTCTGCACAAAAGTAGTAGGGGGCTCCTTCTGACAACAGGATCAATTAAATTACCAGCACGTTGACTCTGCAAGTGTGTGTGTGTGTGTGCCCTCATCCCTTACCCCGAGGAGCTGGTGCAAACAGATGTGGAGTAAATCTCGAGCATTGTGTTTTCTTGCAGACAGGGAAATTACAGGCTCTGCTCCCTGCTGAAAGCTGATGTCCATGAAAACAAAAATTATTGAATGCTATGAGCCTAAGAGCTGTCAGTGGGGAAGCCTTCTATTGTTTTCTATGGCTGCAACAAAACAAAGCAAAGAAACCATGTGATGCTGTGTGCTGATAACCTCATCAAATGCATAAGCAATGCTCTGAGCTACTGCTGTTGTGTTCCCTCTGCACCACAACAGCTGAAGCCTCCTGGACAGAAGAAAGGGATTTTGGTGCTTTGATGTGGAGAATGTAGTTCACTTAGGAGAAAAGGGAACGCTCAAAAGAGGAGGGAAATAAAGAGAGGAGGAGGAGAAGATGGGGAGAAAGAAAGATGATCCATTCAGGTGAGATGAGGGGAATGTTTTTTTCAGTGTGTGTGTCAGGTGAGTAAACAAGAACACATGCAAAGGTCTTTTTAAAACACTCGCTGCAAGATTAGATAGCAAATAGCTCTGAACCACTTTAACATAAGAACACAGAGAAGAGGGAAAAAACGGAAAATGGAAAAAAGAGAAGGAAATAAAAGACAACAAAAAAGCTGGATTGTTGGAGTTTGTCTCCGTCAACAAGACTGCAGCTGACCGAGGCATCTGTTGCTTCGGTTTGCACGGCTGCAAAACTCATTTAAAAATGTCTTTGATCATGGTCCACGCATCTAAAAAAACCCGAAGGGTAATGCATAAACATGAGGGAAAACACATCACATTGGCGTTAGTCTGTTAAGGCACACTGAGGGATTTTACATGTTGGCAGGAGACAACTGAAAGTCAAGGATTTCGAGACTCACAAGTCTACAAATTATGGGATCAGACTAGTTTATCGGGCCAATAATGGCCCAATAAAGGCGGGTCATCTGTAACAGAAGTGAGCGTCAGGTGACAATGACTCATTTTATCCCTTGTGGTACACCACAGAGGAACACACCTGACACAGCTATCTGCGTAGGCAAACAACCGAAGCAAAAAGACTAGTACAGCAGAGTTTTTTGCCTTCTCGTCTTCATTAAACCATGACTATACACATAAACATTTCTTGATGGTGCAGTCGGGTGGAACAGTGAGCCCAGGCACAGTGCACTTCCATTCCATCACTGATGTCACATCACTGTGACAGACAGATAGCTGTTTAATCGGGCTCCGACGTGTAGTCTACCTGTAAACTCACACAGAACTTAACCACAAGTCGCACACATTTGACATAAAACGGCCAAGTACAATTAATAAGGCTAATATTTTAGCCGAGCTTTAGACAAGTCTAATAGTCACTCTCCTACCTCTGTGAGCTAGAAATTTCTGGCTCCTTAGTAGCTAAATGCTCCACTATGTTCACCGGCCAGTGGCTAACTTTGTCTGACTGTTTGCTTTTCCTCTGCAAACAGCTCCCTGCTGCAAGTGAACACGAGGCTGATGAGAGTGGCAAGTTCAGAACCAGAACAGTAAAGTTGCAGCTCATAAAACCAAAACAATGAGCTTAAAGGCACTAAAACGTTACATAGACCTGAGGGGAACAGCAGACTGCACCCATTTGACCCACTGTCAACATAAAATTGATGTGTAACTTAAAAGATATAATATTAGTCCAGTTATCTCAGTTAATGAGGTCGAAACCTTCTCTACTGCAGCAATGCTGTGTGACTTAGGCTGATATAATGATGAATTTTAACATAAACCATCTGGTCTACTGCATCTCAGTGTTGTTTGGCACAAAAGGCTTCTCATATTGTAGTGATGCTAAATCTAATTGACTTTTGATGAGTGCAGTTTTCTGACTTTTACCCTTTTCGTTTACTGTCAGTGCATCTTTTTTTTGCCGCATTTTTCTCCCACATGTCACCTTGGAAAAACAAGTATTCTAAAAAAGACTATGCAGTCAAGATTTACTTCTCTATTTCAATGTTTTAGAAAAACACAGACAAGGCTTCCCACTGCTGTGACAAAAAAGGGTAAAAACACATTTATAGCAGTGGTTATTTGCAGGCGTGGAGTGTTAAAGCTTTCCCTCTGTATCTGGAGAATATTCCTTGGAGTTGTACCACAGGGAATTCACACCCTCCAACACAGGCGTCTCATTAACAAAAGCAGAAAAAGAACAATTGATTCAGGAGTTGTGGGTTGGGAAGAGCCCCCACACTGCATTGAGCAGAAGATAGCCAGCGTACAAACAGTGCAGCCACAGTGGCCTTGGGCGAGACCAAAATACAGGGGAGTGAGAAAAGGGGTAATTTAAGGTCATCATCTCTCCCTTGGGATAAAGGGCTTGTGGTCAGGTAAGGACTTCATCAAGGGAAACACTTATCTGGGGAACACATCCATCTAACTGCGCTGATTACTGAGAGGGTAAACACAGCCCCTCAAACCAAACCACCGAGGCAGAGCAGGGACTTGGCTCCACTCCCGCTGTCCCACAGAATTCCTAATAAGGCTCCAAAACATGATTAGGAATGTACTTGTTTCTGCATGTGACAGTTTATCATAACCAGAACTACAGTAACACATGTTTAATGTTACCAAAAAAATGATTTAAAATTTAGAAAAGCAGAAGAGAAGTAGGCTTTATAGAGCTTTATACGGGTTTTTAATCCATTAAGTTGTCTGCAACCTTAAATTAATTGCAAAATCTCAGTTGACGGTGTCTCCAGCAGTGCCAGCATACTTGGCAGGTGCTGAGGTGGTGACCAAATCCCTGCAGGAGTGTGCATGGACGTAAATGAATGTGATTAAAGTGGGATGTTAACTCTCACTAAGTGGGAGCCATCATCCAGTTCTCTGTAGTAAGGAGGACAGAGAGCGAGAGATTGAACTGCTGGTGCCAAGGCTTTCCCAGAAAAAAAGAGAAGAGTCACTCCAGCTTCAAAAATAACTCCAGCAACGTGGCGAGACTTTTTGCAAAGACTGTGATTTCACGGTACCTGCAGGTTACAAACCTGCTAAAGATGGTGAGCAGATATTTTAAAGGCCAGATGCAAAAACTTGATTGTTAAGTCTGTGTGGCACAGTTTAATACATCAACAAAATGTTCGGTCTCCTTGGTTGTTCTGACACATTTAGAATGGTTACCGTATTTTCTGCAAGCATTTAACAGCGGCTCAATTTGTGCGTCTTGTAAAATGTATATTTTAAGGGTGGCTCATTTTTATGGTTTTGTATTCCTCAGGAAAAGCATTTTGTTTTCTTTGGTGATTATTTCGCTGCTGTTAGAAAATAATGTTTACCATTAAGATACCTGTCAGAGGCGGTGCCAAACCTTTGCTAAGCCACGCCTCAAATACACAGCTGGTCAATCACATCGCCGTATAGGACACGCTCTAACTGAGATACGACACTTTCCTGGCTGTGCTCCATTGAGTCGTATAGAAAAAGAGTTGTTTTCTAGCTTTTTTTTTGCTGTATTTTCCAAGATATGGTCAAATTCTGTTCTTGGGAGGACACATCCAGGAAAATGTAGGCTGTGGGTTGTTCCTAATGTAATATTAGTTAGCTAACGCTACCCAACGTACTGCTGAATGTAACATTAACGTCATATAGCCCTAGTGTTTTTGCTTTTAAATGATTGTAATAGTGCATAGAGACCTACCCCGCTGTACAGGAACAGTGTTACTCCTCAATGTTGTTGTCCTTTGTCTCAATCATCAGGTTATGCAGTGTTTTACTTTTGCTACTCTGTGATCTGAAAGCTTTAGCTTCTATCATTATTTTTTAGATTTTATTTTTATACGAGACCAACTTTTCATTACTGGGTTAGTCTCAGAAAAAAAAACCTACCCGAGCTTGGAGCTCGGAGTACCAGGGGAGTGTTGGTGTTTGTTTACACCACTTGGACAGGAGCTTTAGAACGAAGGTGGGAGGGGGTTTACAGGCCTGGGGCGGGCTATCCGGCCGGGGAGTGGGGTTGAGAATGAGCACCAAAACCGGGGTCGACCCGAGCCAGGATGAAACACATCCTCCGAGACCGACAGTTTGACGACAGGGAAAACAGTATCAAGGTGATTTACAGGTCTCTGACTCCGGAGACGACGGCGGTTCAGGCGGCGACAGGAGAGGCTGGCATGTGTTAATAAATCTGTTTTTTCTTGTGAAGTTGGAAGTTATTTATTCCCATATTTTGAACGAGACTTATACAGTGTTAATATAAGTTATCAAAATGTTGAGTCTGATGCCCCAAAACTATGATTAAATAATCTTCTAAACATGCAATGATTAGTTGATAAGTGGCTTAAACTAACAACTACCAGCTGACAAGGAAAAAGTTTAGTCGAGGCAGCTCTACTTAAAATACTGTTGTTGAATTTGGACTTCACCAAAATGCCACTGTCAAATGCGCTTAGGAGAGATTTTCAACTGCAGTCCTGCTAAGGTATAGACCCACAGCCAGATATGTGCTGTGAAGGCTGCTGTGTGAATAGAAGGCTGTAAAGCTGCCTGCAGACACAAACAAGCCCTGAAGCAACATCGGCTTCGGTCTTTACATAGGTGAGCGAGCCGCAGCCAAATGGGGTTTCCTGACAGAGTGCTACCTGCAACCCAACAACTTCTGTTTTAACTGCGGTTGTAAAGGGACACAAGGAGACTGCCAATGGAAACAGAAGTGATTTGCTTGCTTGTGTGCATGTGTGTATGTTTATTGCAATCTGTTACAAGTAAACAGAATTGTAGACTGTGTGCATGTACTGTTGATGCAGCTGGAGTTCAGTGATGGAGTTTCCTAACAGAGGAAAGAAAAGGCAGTATAAACAGCGCGCACCACAAACCCAAGGGCATACACTTACACCATATTTGCAAAGTGACACACTTTAGCTCCATCAATTCTTCATCAATTGCTCCATCGCTGCATCGTTTGCTATAAGAATAAATGCTGGAACTGGGTCTTGACAAAAACCCTTAACATCCAAACAGCTCCTGGCTGTATTATCCAATAATTTTGCTCCATTGTTAAAAATGTAGACGGTAATCTCCTGTGGTGCCGCTGGCAAGTAGGTCAGACACATTCAATATTCGCTGACAATGAGTGTGGGACTGAAACAGACGATCTGTAGTGTTGTGTTGTACTGTGTATGTGAGTGTGCGCACGTGAGGCAGCGTTGCTACATCTGTATACTTCCTCCTGAACAACAGATTACAACAGGCATAAACACACCTGCAGGTTTCATATTGCATGTTACATAACATATCTCAACCCTGCAGCTTAGGGACAAAACACTTTACATACCAGTCAAATCATCTGTTTACACTCCTGACCCAACACAATGCAGAGCTCCTCCTTTATTTCCATGCACTCTTTCCACTACTAGTGATGAGGCTCTGGGTTAGATCATTTACTAACTCGAAAGATTGGCCTTAAAGGAAAACTAAATTTTTGGTTATTAAGATTTATCATTTACCTATAGTTAGATAATATGATAGAATCTACTGTATGGTAAGACAATATACAGTAAGAGTTTTGGATATTGCAATATTGAGTTCCTTATTCTGTGACAGAGGATTTTATCTTTCCCTCCCTCTCCGCCTCAAGCTGATGTGAGGTGAGCGTTCTGCTGCTAAATGGCTCCTGAGAGAAGCACACGAGGACACATTAGCATGTGTAGTAAATATGTTTTGGTTAACCTTTGGAAGACGAAAAAAAAAACACATAATGGGCACCTATGCAAAGTTCTTTCAAAGACAAAACAAATATCCTGCAATTGATGATAACAGCTTTACAAATCTGTGCAGCCAGACAGATGAGTAAACATACAGTATATATGTATATCTTCCCTCATATGCCATATGGTCACCTGGCATGTGATAGGCTCTCATGAGAGAGAGAGAACAGTTTCACCCAACACTGCGCTTTTAAAGTAACATTTTGATTTATGTTTATCTTAAAATAACAGCTTTAAACGCATTTAGATGGTGTATTGACACATGATAGGATGAAACACGTCTCTAATGTTACTGTTTTGCTTCAGTTGCAGTCTAGCTTTGTTGGCTAGCCTGCCACCTAGGTTTCAAGCAACATTATGCTGCTGCAGGTGGACTGCCAGGCAAGCGGGCAACATAACCGGGCTCAGCAGCTTCTATGGACATAACGTTAGCTAGTGGCAGAGGCGAAGAGGCTGATGAGGATGTTGACAGAGGAGGCTAAGAAGTGAAAAAAAACTGTGACTAAGCAAGACGCTCCCAGACGCTGTTGAGAGCAGCGTCGTGTTTGTGGTTGGGAAGCTGGTGAGGGATCATGTATATTATTTGTAAAACTTCCTAAAGCACAGAATGCAAATTTTTGGTGCATGACTTCATCTGAGTCTACGATCAGTCTACAGGCATCCCAGGTCTACCAGTGGAACAACAACACGCGATGGGCTACAAAACATATCCAGGTACGCACGACTGCATGCCATGCCAGTTTTTTTCCATAGGTACACCAACGTGACAAAAACTGTAGTGCATGGGAACTGACCATTAAAATTGTGAGAAAAAATTCAAAAAGCCTAGATTTTAGATCAGAACATTCCTTACATTGACAAGTTCTTTCTAGAATGTACATTTTGGTTGTTTGGGGTACATAAATGTACTTCTGTACAGATAGTAACTAGATAATCATCTGCAAATTGCAGTTTCCCGTATGATTAGTAGCAAATTACATATTTCTTCCCAGTAAACCTCAGAGGAAGTTATGCCACCACTGACGTAAAACACTGAATAGGATACTAACCCAGCAACAAGCATTTATCTTTCAAAAGGTGCAGTGATACTGTGATTATACATGAATCAACAAACATCCTTAATCAGACTATTACTAAAGAGGTCCGGGGTGTAATGAGGGGAAATATGACACAGGTTTCATGAAGAGTTCACCTGCCTGAAGGTGGAAAACCTTTGAGTATCTGTTGCACAGCTTATGCTGGCTGATCACCATCTACCCCTTTAATGTTGTGAAGCTGTCTACAGTGTGTGCTGTGTGCAGCAGTTTACCACTGTCACTTTCTTTTTTTCACAAAGCCAAGACATTTCCATCTCACTAATGATTATAGTGTCCATGCCAAGTGACCTGTTTTATACTTGTGTTACCATCACTAAAAATGAAGTAACCCTCAAGTTGGACATGATGGTGAACTAGAATCTGAAAACTTATGACCTGGTTCCAGTCAAGTCTTGAGGGTTTCCACTAACTCTTTAATCTACATTTTAAAATTGTGTGAATACTGTTGCAAAGCCTTGAGGCAATCTCTGATTACGCTGCTTAGGTCCAAAAAAAACAGAATAAAATTGATTTCACAAAGGTTGCTTTGCTCAGTGACGCTCTACAGCCAGTTAGTTAACGTCATGTGATTATTGGACTTATGCAAAACACCAGCATGAGGTCACACACTCCTACATGGATGGAAAAGTCGTTAAAATTCTAATTCAGCCTAAGAGTCAAGGATCAATACTCTCTTGTCCCTACATAATGTGGAAATCTGGATGAAGGAGATGCCAAAACAGTGAATGACAGTAACGGCTTGAAAAACCATATCCAACTTTCATCAACACAACGCAAACCCCACCAATGAAAAGAACTGCTGTAAGGACTCAGCCCTGTACATCATGCGCACGCTCTACCAGGTGAGCTAACAGCAACAAGAACAACATTTTATAGAGTAAAAAATTAATCCAAAAACTAATCTGCAGATTAATCAACAATGAAAATAATCATCGGTTGCAGTGCTAAATTGGCACGTCGGGTCAGACTCAGGGAGTTGTTTACATATTCATTTATCTCTTCCTGGTTTACACAATAATATTATCAACTTTAGAACTGTGTTTTTTATTTCAGTAAATTTCTTGACTGCCTGTCATTTAAGATTTGAGAGGTTTGAAGGAGTTTACAGAAATTCCTTTTTATATCTTTTAATTTTAAGTGTAGGGGGAAAGATTTCAAGTATCTTATAGTCAGTGTTGAAAAATGTAACTGGTATCCAGCCCGAATCAAACTGGTGGGAAATTAGAATTTACTTGGGTTCCACTGTATCACTGACCTGAGTATTTATATTGGCTAAGCTTATACTAGCCAAAGTAGTTAAGTAATTGGTAACCTATTTTCTGTGGTAAAACACGATACTCTTTTTTTATTAAATCCTCCCTGACCACATCTTTCAAATGATTAACAACCAGTTTGTAACGTAACTTTATGTTAAAAAAGTTTATTCACCTCTTCATTGGGCGTTATATCCTCGGACTCTGGAATGCTACCTTCAAAAGACTATACAACACAGACTTTCACAGACTCTAATGATCAAGATCAAGATATTGCCAACAATAATAACAACATGGGACCAGTTCCACCCCAAAAATAACCAGAGCATAGGCAAGTGAGAGCAGTGATAAATACTGATAAAAATAGTTTTTGATAAGAACATACCTTCCTTGGACAACTATGACCTGGATGACTGAGAATCTTCACAGACTTTCTGTGCAAAGGCACTGAAAACCTGATTACATCACTGAAGCAATCTCCGATTCCGCTTCTTCTTCCCATGTAACAGGTTTTCTTAATATAGACACACACTGATCTGTTAGCCTAAATATCATCCAAGACACTGTTATCCAGACACTTCTCATTAGAATGAATAGCGCCTTATTCTGAGGCACAGTGGCTTATCAAACGACTACAAAGCCGGGAGATATGAAGCGCCACCACAGACGGTGATTTCTATTTGCTTCCAGTTCGGGGTAAGAGACGGGAGGAATCATGGGATGAAATGAAGGTATAAAAAAAGAGAAAACTAAATAGTGCAGTGGCATAGAAGATCAAAGCCAAAGAACAACAGCAGCGTCTCCTGCTGATTCTCATTACTGCCACTAGATACTAATACAACCCAATTCGCCTTCCTTACCCATACACATAGGCCTACAGGATTCACCTTCATGTATATACACACAACAAGACCTCCTTGTGAGAAAATCACATGATCCTTGTCTGTACACAAGCACAAAAACAATTCCTGGAACTCAGAATAAACCAACATCAGATTTGTTCTTTTCTTGTTGTTTTTTCCTTACATTTTATCACAGATTCAAACAGTTGCTGGGCATGTAAAAGCAGGACAGAAACCAGTGACACCATAACTCGCATGCTGAATGATACATTCACGCAC
>JAPMOB010229044.1:0-19210 GCA_029875015.1 Lepomis gibbosus | reverse complement strand
CAAACCACTCATCAGCAGTAAGAATCAGAAGGCCAGATTGAAATTTGCAAAGAAGTACAGAGATGCGGCACAAAAGTTCTAAAATACAATCTTATGGACTGATGAGACCAAGATTAATCTCTACCAAAGTGATGGAAAGGCCAAAGTGTGGAGAAAGCAAGGAACTGCTTATGATCCGAAGCATACGAGCTGATCTGTGAAGCTTAGTGGCGGTAATGTCATGGCTGCTTCTGGAACAGGCTCATTAATATTTATTGATGTAACTGATGATGGACCAGCACCAGAATGAATTCAGAAGTGTACAGAAACCTTTTGTCTGCCAATTTACAGAGAAATGCATTGAAACTAATTGGGAGGAAGTTTATCATGCAGCAGGACAGTGACCCAAAGCACACTGCCAACAAATCTAAGGACTTCATAAAGGGAAAAAAGTGGAAGGTTTTAGGCTGGCCAAGTCAATCCCCTGATCTTAACGAAGATCATGCGGAAGTCCCTGAAACCTGCATTCTATTGAAAGTCCGGCTCCTTAGAAATAATGGGAAAATTACCGTACTTCTCAGCTGAATAATTACCCCAGTAAACACTTTGATAATGAGTTTATGGTCTTAGTCACTAGTTTCAAGTCTTCTTGAATACACAATGATGTTCATTTAGTAAATTATGGTACCATTAATATTAAAATAGACCAATAAGCAGAGTATGTTTCAGGGCGCGATTATCTATGATTGACAGGTCATTACCATGGCGACCTGTCAATCATGCTAGAGCCGACTCGTGTCCTTAGTACTGTGTAAATTTAACCAGCACCATTGAAAAAGCTTATTAGGAGTTAACTCTTCACTTTCTCTGGTGAGTACATTTAGTTTTAAGGCTGTTTTTCGCTAGACAAAGTTATCAGCCCTGTTAAAATGACAGTTAACATGAGTTACAGTTGCACCTAGCTAAGCAAGCTAGCTAGATCCGCACACGGCCATTAGTTCCGCCGTATCATCACTTCCGAGCACTTCCTGGTTGCAGAAACTCGACATGGCGGCGGCCTATCAGCCAAACTCGAGGCTTGAAAATGGCAGTCCACAAACCAATCGGTGACGTCACGATGACTACATCCATTTCTTATATATAGACTATGGGTCTAATACAAAGGGTGGTATGTCCTAGGTTGTTTAACACATCTAGATGTGAATACCAGGAAATTAAAGCTGAAATTCTGACCACTTGTCTCATAAGACTATCTAGTGCACTTCAACCAAAGGAAACACTTTTTCAGTACTCTTGAACTTACTGCAGCTGACATTATCTCTTCCCCTCAAACACCAACTCTCTTGCTTTTCTCCACTTTTCTCTCCCTTTCCAATTTCCCTTCCACTTCCCCTTCTCTTCTGCCGTCATTTTCCCCATTTCTCTATTTCTCTCCCCTTTCTCCTCGGCCCCTGCTGTCCCCAGGGGGTATGAGACAGGCTAGGAGACTAGCTGTATGTGCCGCTGTCATGGCCTGAGCTCCCTAGTTGAGGATCCTTTGATGGTGTTGGGGATTATTCATCCTGTTCGTTGGGCCGTATACCACTGTCACACAGCAGCAGCAGCATCACATGCATACACAGACATACACATAAAGGCACACTCTTGAAAAATAAGTACACCAATATTTCCTACTCAAGAATTTGTACCTTTTTTTCCTTGTCACACTTTGATGTTGGGACTGCTATTGTTCAAGATACTGTAAAGTTGTGCAGTACTGAAGATTCTTAACACATGAAAATGGTGCATCATCATTTACTTTATTTTACACGTATAATGCAAGAAAAAGTGGAGTCAATAATTTGTAGCTACAATTAAAATGTAAAGCATACCTACACATGTGTGGAAATCTTTTCAAATCAAACTAACATCAATCTACAATCTGATGTTTACAATCTGATTTTTTTTCTCTTAACCCTTTGAGAGGTCATGTTTGACAAACACGTTTGATATTTATGACCCAGCATCTAGACAGGTTCTGTCATCTGATATCTAATCCTGGAGTGCAAAGTGCCAACAGCAAATGAGAGCCAAACTGACAGTCAGGTGACGTTGAAATGATACATTCAAAAGTTAGCAGTTTTATTAGTAGTAAGATTTACGACATATAATAATGCAGGGGTAGAATTTCGGACAGTAAGACACATGCCTGACTAACTTGGTACACAATGACTACCTCTTCAGGCATACAGCTGCGTAGTTTTGCCTAGCATTTACTGTTTTCACTTTAGGTGAGATATAAAAGTATTTCAGGGGAAACTGTTTAGTTAAGAGTAAAATACAATATGTAGTACTCTATTTTCATTTATACCTTAAGTAATGGTAATGGTAAGTCTAGTGTTTCATAATTACATTAACATGTGTGACATTTTTGTATGTATTAGCCCAACTTTTCTGGTGAAGATTCAAGTGCAGACTCTCATTCTTCTTCATTTAGGAGGCTTTTCTGAACTAAACAGTGGACTGCTCAAGCCTCATGAGATTAGACCAGTTTATGTCAATGAAGAGAGGATTTGGCAGGGTAATCTTACTGATAATTATGTGTGTGATCCTCACCTAATCATCATGAGTGTGTTATGACTATGAGAAAAAAAAAGTTTCAGTAGGTGAAATCTCAGAAGTGAAGCTGGGCAAATAAAATACAGTAGAAATACAGAAAAATTTGGAAAAAAATTGCACAGTGATGACATTTTCCATCTCACATGACATAAGCATTTCCGGCAGCATGATATTAGAGCAAAACCAATTAATTCACAGATCGATTACTTGATTGACATAAAAATGAATTGCAACTATTTTGACAATCTTGTCATTGTTTAAGTCATTTAAGATTCTCCAGTACCACTTGCATATTTATTTTATGTAAAGTGAATTTCTCTTGGTTTAGGACTGTTGATTTCTGGCATACTTTGGAGTAAAAGTTCAATTGATTAACTGAGAAAATATTAGAATAATTGATACTTTTCATCATTCATCATGCTCCAGAATCAGGTAATGTTAGCGTGTTTTAACTCAAGTAAAACGTAAAAACGTGAATGTAAAAATTCAATTTGTGCATTGCGGTTAGAGAACATTAGTGTTTCCGTTTTTTTACCCTTTCAGCAAAATAATCACAATGTATCTGGTCATTAATAATAATTGGCTATATACAGTATGTTTTGCAATCTGAAAATTAAGGTGACTCTCAACATAATTTGGTTTGTTTATTTTCTTACTCAAATAACAGGCCAAGATCATCAGGAAAAAATTCAATCATTAAGCAGAACTGATCCAGTTTCACTGGGACTTGTTTATGCTGTTCTTATATTAAACTTTTTTGAGGTGAATGATGCCACAGTTGCACCTCTGCTTCTTTAGACAGATGCAAGAGTTGCTGCTGAGTGTTGGTCAAGGATAAACCTGCTATGTGTGTGTGTGTGTGTGTGTGTGTGTGCACTTATCTGTTCTGGATGCAGGGTGTGGCGGCTGGCAACTGAAGAGTAGTTCTCGACTGAACTCCTCTGTGCCAACCTCGAGGGCTGTTTTATTCTCTTCTTTCAGGGTCCCTAGAGGAATTTGGGAGCATCTCCTTAATGATCCTGAATGGTGCAGCCGTGGCAGTATGTGGGCTGCTGGTGTGTAGGCGATGGGATATGGAGCAGCAGAGCTCCACAGCACCTCATTAGGCCCGGGACTCCCGAGCTGGAGCCACATTAAAGAGCAGCCATGCCTTTCAACATGTGCCGGCTGGTCTCTCTTCCGCTTTCCCCTCTGCTGGAGCGATCTCTCACATTTCAGATGCATCCACACATACACAAAATGTGAGGGGCAGATGAAGGAATGATATAGTGCAGTATAGGGAAGAGGAGAACAAGGGAGATGGCATGAGAAAAAGAGGAGGTTATTTAATCCTGGCAGTTCTGGTGTTTGGTGTGATGTTTGCTTTTGCACTGTTGTGGGTAATTCAGTGCGTTCATTGAGATCCTCAGCATGCCTTTGGCCAGTGGTGCTCACATTTAAATGCAAAATGCACAAGACAAATGACACTGGGAAAACAATGGCAGCGGTGATGGATCCTCCTTATATCCTGACTTTCAGTGCAGATGCTCCCATGCATGTGCCAGCCAGGCAGGGATCACAATAATCTACTAAAGCCCTCCACCTCTTCACACCCTTAACAGGGCGCTCCTCCTCCCTCTGTGAAGTTTGGATTTGGAGGCTTCACGAGGTCAGCCTCGTTGTTATCGTTGTTATATTGATGAAACACTCAGCTAGCAATCCGTTTCACGGCCCGCCCATACGCCAGTTGACAACCCGGCTCGCCTCTAAGAGGAGAGAGATTAAGTTGCTCCCTCCGCAAGTGCATCTCAAGAGTAAAAAAGGGTGTTTGCTGAGGATTGGTATTCAAATTGCTGTGGGAATTTTGCATGCATGTGTTTGCTATCTGTGTTTACGATATTTGCTGTAAACAAGCAACCATGAGAGAGCTGTTTAGACGATATGATAAAACGCACATCTCTTTTAAGTGCTGGAATCAATATCTCATATAATCATAAACATGAGGGCATAAGAGAGTGATGTTCTTCTTTGGTTTGGAAGGACATACAGTATGTCATATTAATGCAGTTTAATTCAATTAGCTTGTTGCCGGGCGTGCCATGGAGGCCCAGAGGGATATTTTGTTGATGGTAGGCAGCGAGCAAAAAGTGAGCCGAGAGAGAGGTTTTGGTGCCGTACCAAGCAACCAACTGAAAAGTTTTAATCAAGGGTAAAACAAGCCTGCGATCTTTCACACACAAAGTTGGCTACAGTGTGGAGTGAGAAACCCAGAGGTTTCATAAAGGGCTGAAAAGGGTTTTTAGATGGAAGTAATAATTCAAATTGGACCCTCTGTCTGTTTCTCCAGCTGTCAAACAAAGAACTCATTTTTAGGATGAAACTCTTTGTGCAGACAAATTTAAGAAAAACCCCCCCAGCAATTTTCCCCAGACTTAACAACGTTATGAAAATAAAACACGACATAAAGGAGAGCCCAAAGGTTTTTCCTCCCAAGCGCAAATGCCGTCATGTGTGACACAAGTTATTTTTTTCTATTTTCACTGTATTTCATTTAAATTTCAATTCTGTGTCTTAGAAATGAATATTTGATCTTTTCCCCCCGAACCTGTCACCGATGGGCCTTTGAAGCTTTGAGACACCGCATTGTGTTTGTGACACTGCGGGATATACAGGAGAAAAAGATCAAACTCCTCTGCCGAGAGAGAACATGAAGTGGTAAACAGTGTGTCCTGGCGGTTTACCTGTTTAGAGGCTCTCTTTGTTTCAAATGTTCTGACCACGAATGTTTTGGGGCAACATTGTTGTACATTGTTTGCTTTTCTGGAAATGATTGTCTGCTTTAATGTTGTCTCTCTTTTTTTGTCTTTCTTGGACAGCGTTTGTTCTGTGAATGCTGCTGTAGTTTGCAGAAAAACTTTCTCTCTGAGTTCTTTATGTGCTAAGGCCTTTTTTTGTGTTTGTGTTCTGTTTCTTTGTGTTGTTATATGCCGAGCATGCGTGCATCTGTGTGCGTGGGTTCTTGCACGGGTGTATGCAGTTACAGTAGCAGCAGCAGCAGCACTGGAGGTCTGTGTAGTTGCGACCTGTGGAATTCCCCTACCTGAGATCAAATGGAAAAAAGATATATGGGCTCTCACTGCTTTACAATTAATACTTCACCTGCGACTACGGGAAGATGAAAAGTCCTGACAACAGAGCTGGGAACAGCCAGTTGAAAGAAAGTGGGAATCGGAGATGGAATGAGCTTTGTAGGTGTTTTGGAAATCAGCACTCCAACATAACAAGTGTGGAGGGAATATACTCGAAGGTGTGTAACAAAAATGTTGATTCTATGCTCCAGATTATAGGCCTATGTAAAAATAGAGAAAAACATGATAAGCACGGTCTCATAAAAAAGTGGAAATTGAGCACCCTAGTTAGTCATAATTGGCTAATTTTGTGTGTAAGGTCATGATAGCACTTGAAGCCTCTCTGGATCCTTTCCCGCAGAAATGCAACATGCAACACAGGCAGCCCTTTTGTGTGCCAGCGAGCACTGATGTGCTTTCTGTTTCCATGCCAACTCACTTTCATCTTTCATCTTTCTTACCAGCTCATCCTACGCTTCAGATGAATTAGGTTTGTTGCAAATTCTTTTGAAGTGCACACACAACCCCCCTATACCACCCCACTTCAGCGAAACAAAACAAAAACACTGAGGAGCTACAAATGTAAGCCAGTAATCTTGCTCGTTTCGGCTCCTTGGCTAACCAATGGCACCACGGACAGGATATTTCCACTTCATTTCAATTTGGAATACATCCCTCGCTCCTTCTACCTCTTGGCTTCCATTTTCTGCTGTTGTGTGCTGCTCCGCGCCGCACAATTCATTTCCATTATGGAGACGGTTGCTGAGAGGGTTGCATTGTGGGTTGGTAATGATCTTCAATTACACTGATGCCTGTACCTAAGGGGTAAAAGGAAGGTGGGGGTCTCTTAAGGATCAAAGGTTTAGACCTGAAGAGGACGTCTGTGTCCTTGCAGATGCACTTTCTCAAGATGCTCCTGTGAATTCTGCCTCCGGACACAGAAAGGCAATTTCCAGGCCCTCGGCTGTGTGTGTCAGTAATAGAGATGCGGAAAAATCTGGTATCAGCTGGAGCCCTGGCCTTTGAGATATCAACGATAAACACATCAACTTTGCTTTCTACTGCACCTCCATTTTTCCCTTTTATTTTGAGCTTGAACTTGATTATAATAAAGCTTCAAAGCTGCTTATTAATATTTTTATCTCTGTCAACCAAACTCTGCTGTGTCCCTCAGCTTTACAGAGCATTTTGACGTCTTTTAGCTTATTGTTGTGGTTATTAAGACCGGGAACTTTACCGAGTAATGTTTTATTCCACAATTCAGTGCAATTCTTAATAATTTCATGTCAGTTCTACTTAGTATAAGTAAAATAGAGAGTGTTCAGAGACAGAACACATTTTAAAAAGGAAGAAAGAACTCGTAGTAGTCGTGAAGCGTTTATCACTAGTTACTGTGTTGTTTCAGAGGAATTTCTTTGAAACATGAGCTATTTATTCAAATCCAAGTAAATATTAATGTATTATTGGAAATGTAATTATCCATATTTGTTGAACGGTATGCTTGCCCATAAATTACAATTACACAAATTTTATATTTTTGTAAGCCCAGCTGACCTGGTGACTAAAGACTAAAGTTAGTTTGTTATACTACAATTAATTGGAATAGCTGACTACCAATGGGACACAATTTCCCCTGTAATTAGCACCAAATTACATAGAGAAGAGAAGGAAATCTTTTTTCCATGTCATTTCCTTATTAGGAAACTATAGGACCCTTAAAATAAAGCATTACCCTTTAAGATTTGGGTCCACTCCTGCTGCTCTCATACAATAGCGCTTTTTTCAGCAGAAGCAGGCAGGTGTTCTCAGTGACAGGGCACTAAGAAGCCAGTGTAGGTTGCCTGCTCAGCACCAAACGTTAGCGACTAGCTGGTGTACACAGTGAAGTGTTCAGCAGCAAGAGAGACAGATAGTTCCCTCAGGCGTTAGTGAAGACCAAAAACAGAGTTAAAAGGAGAGTGAACATTAGACTTATATTGATCGAGTGGCCAGAAACATGACTCCAAATGAATGCTAATAATGCTCTGTGTCTGTGAAATGTGTAAATAGGGGATAGCTTTGTCGCACATTCGCCAGAGTGTGTTGTGTTTACCACTTGTTCTCCTTCCCCCAAGTGGTCAAAAAACAATTAACACAGATTTAAGGAGAATTAATCAGTGTTAGCATACACATATCACTTTTAAAAAGTTTGTAAAGTGTGTGTTTAATGTCTTGAGTCCTTTCACTTTTATTCATCACTTGATTCGGACTGACTAAGACACTACACATGCTGTGTCACAGCCTATTGTAGATTTACAGCACCATAACGCAGAAATATCAATTCAAGAACTCAATCATGAAGCTCTACTGGTTGCAAGTTGCAACTGATCAAATCTGCCTTTGAAGCTGTGGAAATTCATGTCATGGAAAACAATTGGATTAGCAATTAAAAGCCACATCGCCAAGAACTGTTTTTTATGACAGTTTAAACAGGAAACCTATTGCCAGAAAACCAGAACACTCTCACAGGCTCCGTTCCCACAGACATCATTTTGATTCATTCAGTCCTTACAGAGGAAAACACATCCGTGTCAGTCTCATGTCTGACTACAGCGACTGTTTGTCGCTGTTGACATAGTGACTCAAAAAACAGAAACACTTTCTTCAAAAGGTCAATTTTAGATGTAATATAAATTTAATTTAAACCCCTTTCAAAACACAAATACACAATTGTGCCATATATGACATCCACTACGTAGTAAGTCTTTTTCTGTCTCTTATATTGAGCCTTCTCCAAACTCTACATCATTCTCGGCTGCTACTTGTCCCTGGTGACATCAAACTTTCTTCACACAATCTGGGTGCTCTTTTGAACTTCTCTCGACTCAAGAAAAAGGAGAAATAAGTAGCTAGCTATCTGGAGTTTCACATCCACTGTATCTGGACATGAAGGCCCTTTGCTTAGAAGAAACCATAGAAGATGCCAGCTTTGAGCAATTCGAGAGTTTAAGAGAGAAGTGAAGAAATAAAGAAAGTTTTTGGCTTATCTCTGAGGCTGAGAAAGAAAAATGTAAAGAAAAACACTCAAGGAAAAGTCAGACTGCCAAAAGAAGAAAATGCTTTGTGTTTGCCTGCAAATGAAGACTCGTGCAGGTCGACAAATCACAGTGCACACTGTAAAAACATTTACAGTGTCCCAAGCAGAGAGACTTCAATCTGTTCATCGATGTGAAACACTAAAGTTGGCAGAGCAGTTTGCATCTTGGTTGTTGTTATTGGACTCGCCTGCTTCTCTGGGATTTATTCCACCCATAATGTTCAGTTTTAGCCTCTAATTATTTTCCTATCTGCTCTTAAACACTAACAGCATATGGACACGGTGGTGAGGCATAAACAGGAGAACGAGCGGATAATTTTTTTTAAAAAACGTCACAGTGATACTGCTGCCAAAGCCCGTCAAAAAACGCACACAAAGGAGATGCGTGTAAACCAGCAGAACGCGTGTAGACCATGTTGTCAAAAGATCAGCTCATTTAACGCCCGATTATGCCTGGTAGTTTGTGAAGAAAATTAGAGACACTAAAATTCCTTGGTCAGCCTTTCAAAACTGGGATGCTGTGGTAATTTACTTGATTGGAACACAATTTTGAGGTTCAATTAATTCCAAGCTGATTTAGAATACATTACAGGAAGACTGATTTATTTAGGTTAAGCTTCCATTGGTGCCGTGCGGAAGAGTACGGAGGCTTTAACAGAATGATATTTCATAGTACAGAAGTGAAAAATATTCAAGCCCCTTGAAAAGGCGTTAAAGGAGCATGAAAGGAGCCAAGGGTGATACTATACCCCTACAACATTTGGTTAATTGGAGATTGGTCACGGGCTGTAATATTTGACTGTAATCTGAAAGGCCTGTGAAAGCAGGAGTGTGTAGTCAGAGAGAGAGAGAGAGAGAGAGATCAGCACAAGCTGTGAGGAGCAGCCAGTGATAAGATTAAACCCATTCACATCCTATAATGAAAATGAGCAGCACTAGCTCCTTTTTATCAGCTTTATTTCTTACATCGTCACTCCTCTGTTTTCATGTTGGTAACTAAATAAGATACAACAACGCAATAATATTTGTTCCCTCGCATAACACGAAGTAACATGACATTCAATACTGTGTCGAACACCAGGAGGAATCAGAGGTGGAGAAATAACAGCATAAATATCAGCCGTGGCCTTATTTTCTCCCTGTTCCTCCTCGTAACCAAACTGACTCATTATGAACTTCAAAGACACAGATAGGAGTTTTAATTAAGAGAAATGCTGCGGAGCAGTGGAGATAAGTAACATCCCCCCTCCCTCCCTCCCTCCACATCCCAACCCCTCAGTGCTCAGACAGCATCATTAGGACAGTACAGAGGCTGGTGGTGCGCAGCAGCCAACCATCGTCCCACCGCATGAAACCAAAAACACTGCATGGCTTCCATGTTGTAATCCTCGCATCACAGGTCCTTTGTACTGATGCAGAGTGACACTGTGCATGTTTCAGTATACACATGCAAACATAAACACGGGATTATCTGGCACCAGCAGAAGTCCAGTGCATCAGTGTGCTGTGCCGTATGTACAACAGAACAAAGAGGCTTGGAAGGCAGAAACATGCACTCTCTTCCAGAGCATCAACTTTTATTTTTCAGTTCTTGTCTACTTTATGTAACTTAGCAAAGGTCCATCCATAACACCTTGAACCAAAGAAGTGTGATAAGATCTGATCACATGATTTTTAGCTGTTGGAAAGTTGATTATGAGATATTAGTGACCATGATCTTCTCGGTGTCTAGCTACCAGGTGTATCATACAATAGAAGCAATCAACTGAAAAGATTAGTAGATAAATCAATTGAAAGCAAAATAATGCAATGTACAATTTAACATGCAATGCTAAACCCTCTACGACCTTCTTAGAGGAACTTGATTTATTTTACAGATTATCTCTCTCATGTAGGCTGCTACCTGTCAGGATACAGCAGCAGTTTTAGCAAATATGACAAAAAAAATTTTTTTAATAATTCCCTGCTGCAGCTTGACTTAAAATTTCTTCTTCCACCTTATAAATGTAAAAAGCTACCTTTTTAGTTTTCCGTTGTCTTCTATGATAGTTAATTTAATATCTTTGACCTTTGAACAATTGGTTAGACAAAACTAGGGCTCCAGATAATGAGTATTTTCTATTAATCTGCAGACTTTCTTGGGAAAATCAATTTACTGTTTGATCTGTAGAACATTTTGCACATCGTAGTATCCTAAAGCCCAAGGTGATCATATCAAATGTCATTATTGTCTTCATTGTTCAGTCAACAGTCCATAACCCAATGATATTTATTTAAGATGCTAAGAAAAGCAACAAATTCTCCCTCATGATAACCTGGTAGGGCTGGACGATATGGCCAAAAGTGTTATCACAATGAAAAGTTTTATATCTTCTGATATCGATAAGTATGAAAGTATGAAATCGTTATATCTTTTGAGTTTAAAGGCTGAATTTTGCTCCTCAGTGAAAGTTAAAGAAACCTGGTGGTTAATTGTGGTTTAAACTTTTCTTTATGGTCAGAACGTGACTAACATTTGATTCCAAACAGTGGATCACTTCACAAATTTGAGGGAGAACATTCAAAATAATTATGATAAAATCAAAAGTAAAATTAAGTAAAAGCTTTTTTCTGTCCTTTTTCATCAACAAAATAAACATCTTAGTAAAAAATTTAGTCCTAATTCGTGTGATTCAAGTGAATCAAATCAAACATTTATTTAATATTTATTGAACATTTGTTATATTGTTATTGAAAAAAAATATGTCGCAATATTGTTTTATTGTCCAGCCCTTTAACCCGGAATTAATTGTTTTGATATTTTTGCCTGAAGTATTACTTAAACAATTAGTTGATTATCAAAATAGTTGCTGATTAATTTTCTGTCAAATTGATTATTTGACTAATTGTTGCAGCTCTAGATAAAACAAGCATTTTGAAGACGTCAGCTCTGGCTTGGAGCTTGTGATGGACATTTTACACTATTTTCTGTCATCATATAGACCAAACAAGTAATAAATTAACCGAGAAAAAACTTGGCATGAGTAAATAATGAAAATAATCATTAGTTACGAGACCATGTAACACAATGATATTTTGTTTAGTCTCTTTTGTGAACTAATAATAACGGACTTTTACATATTGATTAAAGGCAACGGCAACTTCCCATTCAATCTCATTCCAACCTTCTACTTTTAACCAAATAATTATAAGACTTGGTAACATGCATTACAAATACGTACAACTATATTTATATTATTGCTCATGTATTTGTCTTTCATTGCTGATGTTTATGAAATTCGTGCCTCCAATCCTGGTGATTCTCACGTTGTCAGATCATTTGAAGAAAAAGCTGAGAGTTTAGACGCCGTCAAACTCTGGAGGGGCTTGTGAAAGCTTCTTTAAAACCCATCAGATAATGTCAAAACGCATTGTCATCAAAGCAAAATCCAAGCTGTTTGACTTAGATCCTAAAAAAAGAAGTCACGCTTTGGAGTTTTCACATGACAACAATGCGTTTGTAGTTCACAAATTTTACCAAGTAGGTCAGTTAAAAGCCAGAAAGTTATAATGACAAACAGCTTTATGAGACGAAGAGAATGACGAGGAAAGTAAACATGACATTACTTAAAGTACACTTAATGACCCGACAACTTATCTTACATCACACTATCTACCCTGCCAAGCCAGGTGAGCTATGCCATTGCTCATGTCTCAGGTGGATCCCCTCCTGCCTGAGTAGACTGGGTGAGCTCTCAGACCGCCCACATGCCCCAGGGTCTGCTGTGCGGCAGAGATCAGTAGCAGCAGAGAGAAATCTGCCCCCCCTGGGGTACGGCCTGATGTCGGAGAGATTAATTGCAGACTGTGGAGCTGCAGCATGCTGGGAGCACACATCGCTTGCAGGCTCAAATATATTCATCTGCGTACACACACACACACAAACACACAAGCCAAGTCTCAGGCAGGATCCATCAGCATGTTGAATCCCAGATGAACATCAACCCCCCCAGAGGTGCTGCTCCTTTGTCTCCAGGTAGCGCTGCTTGGCGTTCTGCCCACCGCCTCCCGCTTTCATGTGGCCAAGGGAATTATCCTTCTTTTTGTGTGTGTGTGTGTGTGCAAGCATTGGTGTGTATGGTTTGCACTAGAGTGTGACGCCTGCACAGGTACTATCTTTCATATCGGTTTTCTGTTCTGGCAAAGGGCCAGCCAGCCTACCTCACAGGTGGCTGGCTTGTGTGTTTTCCTGGAGGCTCCTGAGCAAGGCAGCGGCGTGGCTGAGGCTGCAGCCAGCCGACGATTATGAGAAGAGCAGCCAGAGGAGGGACATAACTCTCAGACTGCTGCACTCTAGTTAGCGGTAAAGGGTTAGGAAGTGGTTTCCCGTGTGTGTAGTGTGTGTATGTGTGTACAAGTACTGTAAATCACTGAGGCTTTTTCATGTATACAGCGTGCCGATGAATCTAAAAGAGTTTTCCTGTGTGCTCATGCATGGCTGTATGTGTTTGCGTTCCCCCCATGTTTAGTTTTATTTGTACAAGGAGAAAAATTGAAGGTACAAACCCACAATGTGCTGTGCTGCTTATTTTTGGGGAAACATAACAACTGGTATTTCCCACTCTTCAAAGAAAGCTGTATAATACTTGGTTTTGCTGTCTTCTGAGCGTGCTTTGTGGAGATCCCCACTGTGAATCCAGCTTAAATGCTTTTCCATCCCGCAAACTCCTCTCTGAGCGCAGCGGCTGACTGAACCTTGAAGATGGCTCTAGAGTCTCAGCTAACTTTTCACAACAAAGATCATCGGGAGCTTTGGTAGTGCCATTAGATGTGGTGCTCATGTTTGTGTGTGTAAAGTCTCGTCATTGGGAGGTTTAGCTCTAGAGTCTAGCTCTGTGTGTGTGTGTGTGTGTGTGCGTGTGCTTGTATTCTTTTTTTAATTACTGTATAAACTGCACCAGGTGATTCATCACACATTCAGACAAAATAAAAATAAAATGCCTTTACTTCTAAGACAATTGTTGTTTTTGGTAAAGCCATTGCACGTTAATTTGTTCATCTGTTGACTGCTGACATATATATCATAACCGTGAAAAAATCCAGTGCTGGCTGACTGCATATTAAAAAGAAGTAAACTACTTGGGGCTGTCTTTCCTGGCAGTGTGTGTGACTCACCACAGTTCCTCTCACCAGTCTTTACTGGAATCCAGCAAAGCCAGTCCTTGTTCTGACCTATAAGCAATCAGTGATATTAGCATCTCTAGGCCTTATGAACTGATTCTGCGTCCTGTGTGTGTTCATCTTTCTCCCTGATGTCTCCCAAAGGCTTTGGAACTGGGACATACCTGGACGGTCTTGGCCCAAAGACATGCAGGTATGTTTACGCTGCGGCAGAATGGGCCTGCAGGATAAGCAGCAGGTGGACCCCATCTCTAGTGACAACAGCTGGGTCCCGTTTGTTGTTACTGAGCTGCAGGAGGAGGGCAGACCTGCTCAGTACTCTTCCACTCTCAGTTCAGCCTCTCAAACTCAAAATACCTCCAATTAAAGGGGCTGTATTTTTTAAATGAAAGGAACCCTTTTTTAATGACTATATTTATGTGAATGGGTTGTAACTTATCGGTTTTCTCTGTTGCTTGTAACACCCTCTATGCTGCTTCCTGTGTGAAGAAATCGGATCGGATACACAGCAACAACAACGCAGCTAACAAAATCCAGTCCACTAACACCAAAAAACGACCAGCTCCCAGACTAACACAGACTACAACAAAAACTCCATGCAAGGACATAAAAAATAAATAAAAGTTTTATGTGCTGAACAAGAATCAGATTGGCATCGGGCAAAAAAGGCATCTGAGTCATGGAGAGACAAGAAATGTAAATGTTTCTACTAAGAAAATGTAAAACAATTTGTTTTTAAAACCATTAGTGATGCAAGGCAGGGGCTGTCAGCTAGATCAGCACGGATCTGCTGCTGCTTGCTTTGTAACATTCAATTTAGATTTACTGTCTTTTTACGATACTCAGGTACACAGCTTCTTCGTCATTCTCATTCAGTTAGAGTAACGTTACTTACTACAGTGTTACACTTAAGTGCACGGATTAGTTCAATGTGAAACTGAGTTTACCTAAGTTTCCAGCATTTTGTGTGATGCAGTCATGCTCATTAGTTTGAGCATGTGCACAAACACATGTTTGGGAAGGTAGTGGTTGCAATCAGAAACCCCCAAATCTACACATGGCTCCTTTAAGGATGAAGTTTGAGGTGTAACATCCTTCTGAATTCATTTATAGATTCAGTGCTGCAGGAGACTGGTTTTGGTTTTCCTGATAAAGACACTTTGCTGCTTTATACTTCTATAGAGTGTGTTGTGTATGATGGTTTGATGGTGCTATTTTCATTAATTGATTTATTAATTAATCAATCGACAGAATTTTTCTTTTATCAAGCACAAATGCAAAACGTGATGGTTTTAGCTTCTCGAATGCAATAAAAGCAATGAAATACTCAAGTACTAAAAATACTATATGAAAATCTAGTAGAGTTTTGAGGTACTGCATTTCAGAGGGAAACGTTTTTACTTTTTACTCTGCTGCATTTATCTGACTGCTAAAGTTAAAGAATTTGATCTGGTTAAAAAATATGATGCATTGTTTTAGATTTAACTGCCCCAACATTAAGTTCAGCTCCACATCGACTAGCTACATTACAATTCTGTTTACATATTAATGCTTCAGTAATCATAATGCATTAATAAAATATATAATAATATAATACAAACAGGATCAATTTGGCATAATGAATTCTTTTGCTTTTGATATTTTGTTGATAATACTTATTTTAATTTAATTAATACTTAATTTAAGACATTAAGTAGTAATTAAATATAAGAATGTGTTGTTTTTTTCAATTTTATTTCACTGTGAATTAACTATGGGTGGGTTTTGACTATTGATCAGACAAAGTAGGCAATCTGATAGGCAATCTGACAACGTCATCTTTGGCTCTGGGAAATTGTGGTGGACATTTGTTTATTATTTTTTGGATTTTTTAAAATAATGTAATTTGTAGATTTATTTTAAAAAAGAACAGATTACACCATATTGAAAATAACCAGTAATTAATATAGTGAACATTGCATGTAAACTAATCCAGATCACAAAAAACAGAGCATATAAAGACAAAATAAGCCTATTATTAGGCTCGATCTTAGATCCATCCAGGAGACAGTGTCAAATGATGCACAACAGATCCAGTTTATCCTTTTACCACCAAAAATGCTTCACCTACACCATGATTATGATTTATTGAGATTATGATAGTTTGATTTAAAGAAAAAAAAACATTTTTTTTAGATTCTGTAATCTCACATAGATACGAAAAAGCTGGATGCCTCATCACTTTAGTGCCTAAAGTCAATATTTCTTCCAAAATAGAAATCCATTCTCCCACCCCACCACCCCAGTTCCCTTTGATGTGTGGGTGTCTGGGTCTTACATCAGACATCAGGGTCAAAGCCTGAAAAGGCAAGTCAATTTACAGACAGACATCAGAGGGAGAGGCTTCTCCTGCACAGGTAGGGCCAAGAGAGCCAGGGCTGCTGCTCCACAACCTCCTCATCTGTCAAATTTGAATGGAACAGACAGCTCAGACAGCTCTGCTAAAGCAGGTTCATTGTTAGGTTCGTTACACACATCGATTTACGAGCAAGAGTGCAAACAGTTCATCTTGGAATCCTGAAGCGTGGGTTGACTGAGGTAGTGTGTCCACCAATAGCCATGAAGGTTTGTATGTCGGTACATCAAAGCCTCAAGAGAGCATGCTCCACCAGCCAGTAAACTGCTTTATGGTATTAGCAATTTGCCCATGTGCCTTTATCTTCATGGCTCTTAAATATCACTCAGTTCATTCAGAGAGGCACGAGAGGGATGACAGGAAGTGAAAGAGCTCACGATAGCAACAGCGGTTTGTCCAGAGCGGCTGATTTTTAAGTTGGTGTAGTATAAGGTACATTACACAAACAAAGCAAATCTTGTTTACGTGCCTGTGGGTGTATTGGAAATTGAGTTTGACCAAAGTTAAGATTTAACTTTTCTGCTTTGATCTGTATGAGGAGTATTCAAACCACTGTAAGCGAGAAAAAATACATATTTTACTTTGAACTGCATTGTCAAGTGTAATATATGTCTTTGTATGAGGAGTTGTCAGACATCAAATAAATGCAGGAGCTAGTAATAATACTTTTTTTTTTCAAATCAGCTTCAGTAGAATGTTTTAATCTGAACCCCACAGGAATAGAGGCTGTTTCAGAGAATTAATTGCTTTGATTGTTAAAAAATTATTTAATTTCTTGACCAAAGCTCGTGGAAAAGATGAAATCCCAAATGTCTGGTAAGATCTAATTTCTGTGCACAACAAAACTAAAATACACACCACAAATTAAACACACAAAAATGAGACAGCAACATTTCAGAGATTGGGGTTTTAAAATCTCAGTGTTAAAAAAAGGTTCCCTATGTAGCATCCATTCCTGGTGTGTCGAAAAGTTCTCTTGAAGTAAAACAAATATTTATTATCACTGGCCGCAGGCCTCATATAAATCTATTGATTACAGCTAACTTCAACTTCACTTCAAATCTACTGTGTGATGCAGATTCTACTACATAAAGGAAGATAGAAACACACCCACTACCAAATGGCAGGACCTCAAAGCCATAAACAACTCTCCCTGCAATATAATGATCTAGCAGGCACACATCAAATACAAACATGGATGAAAGACAGAGGCAAAGCACCTCCAACACAGCTCCTGTATGTGCCATTACATGCAGCAGAGTTCATTAAGCTGACTATGTGAGGAGAGATAAAGGCCCCTGTATTGGGGGATTTCCCCCTGCTAGCATACTGTCTGAACATGACTGCCTGTGTCTTTGAGTACTGAACAAATGCATGGCTGAAGGCGTATTCTCGTCAGGCCTCAGATCCCAGTTCCTGTCTTCTTTCCACACACAGATGGAAGTTCCTTCTCTTTCTGTCTATTTTTTTTACTAGCATGCTAGTTAAACGGTACATACAGTGATTGAAATATGCCTTTGATAAGGATGAAGAATTGATTTATGGCTATACTTTTATCAGCGCTCACTCATAACCTGCTGCCCCCAAGCACTCTATCCTGTGGAGAGGTTTTTGAGGAGGAAACCACCTGCTTTGATTTATAACCCCCATGGATTGAAAGTTGTAGTCTGGACTGCTGTGTGTGAAATCCCTGACATCTCTTCTAGGTTCAGTCGCACTGCTGGGCTCTGGGCAGTCCAGACCCGATGGTCTTAATTATGAGTTAGACTTGAATATGGATAGCTAATATTAAAAGAAATCTACAAAGGAGACAGTTGGTAATAATTAAAGATAATCTACAATCCTCAGTAAGAAGGCAAATACTGAACTTTAGGAGCAATTAAAAAACCTGTATAGGTCTACAACAGACTGGGAGAATATCAAATGTGCCACACAGGGATAAATCAACATTATCTTTTCACCATCTGAGGACACACATGTAGCTGTATAAACCAAAAGGTTTGGCTATAAAACATACATGTTTCAGAAATTATAGCCAATGCATAACCCATAGAGGAACTGCTGCTATTTATTCACGGAAGCAGGCCGACTGGAAGTGACTGTCCAGACTCCTGAATAAAAGAGACAAGAGGTAAGTTGAGACTTCTAAATGTTGCCTTAAATGTTTTTCAAACTTGTATTTGACAACATATTCGTATATTTTAATACTTTTTTTGACATATGATGGTCCAACAGTGATTATCTTTAGTCAAAACGTTTGTTCAGCAAATGTGGGGAGAAAAAGATGGGGGACTAGGTCGGACTGCAACCGTTATGGTCAGCATCTTAAAAGCCAGCACCAGCTAATTATTATTATTATTATTGCTGGTATTAATGTGACGATGTTTTTAATGTTGCCATTATCACTTTTATTATTATTTCTATGTATTACCTACAAGTTCTAGTTTTAAATTTGTATAGCTCATTTCTCTACCCTGGTCTGTATAATAATCTAATACATCATGTAATATCAATAAAATGGCTTTATGCTTTGTTTTGTCTTTGTTAAGTCAACAATTGTTTGTAATGGAGCTACAGATGGGAGTCCCTCCTGTGAAACACTGGCAATAACTCGACAGGGGCTTCCGATACTCTTGGATCTGCATTGGAAATGCAGCTCGTCTCCTAGGGCTACAGGCCCTCCTCCATTGTTACACAGCTATCTTGACACCCACTCACCAGAATGGAGGCATGCCGCAATGAACCCTGGGATCTGTGATCCTGCCACCGATAGGCACAGCAGTGCCACAGATTCCATTAAGCTCCAAATTAAAGCAGGCACATCAAAGGGCACGAGAGGAGGCAGCATGGAGATGTGACAGTGAGAGGGGGAACGAAAATGAGTGAGGGGAGAAT
>JAPMOB010229043.1:0-18826 GCA_029875015.1 Lepomis gibbosus | reverse complement strand
TCAATCAGCACTTTGATACGCCCTTGTATCCTGTCAATAAAGAGCGCCGTTGCTCCGGATGAAAACGCTCCAGGCTGCCAAAACTGTCGCAGAATTTACCGTGAAGACATAACCTGTCTCTCATAATCAATTTGATATATTTTACTATACACAGTCTGGGGTTTAGGTTCTGTGGACATGTTTTTTTGATTTAAGTTGTTTTGATAAAGTGTTATATACCACAGGCAGAAGTCTTTTGTCAAGATACGTGTGACAGACGTGGCTGGCCATTATGTTTATACAATGTCTATACTGTATCTGTTATTTTTAATTGTCTGCGAGATACACAGGGGGTTTTGTTCTCATCTATCAGTCCCTCCAGGATTTCGCCAACCTTTTTTTTTTTTTTTTGCGNGTCTAAAATGCCTGATTTCGCTGCAGCTTTTCTAAAAAATGCGATGGTAATTGCAGTGATTTGGGGCGTTTTTGGCGAGAAGGTTGTGGGATTAAGTGAGAACTGCAAAGGTAGATGTGTTTTTTTTCTTGTTGTTTTTTTACTTTAGAATTATAGATAACTCATTGAACGCTCCGTGTTCACACACACAACGTGAATAAACACAACCCACAATTCCTACAGCTGTATGAACGTAAACATTTTGCTGTGATTTAATTGCAATAAATGGATGAAACTGATGCAGAAATATCTACAACATGATGCAGATTTGTTAAATATATGAATCCGTGTTTTGTCAGGTCTGTCAGTAAGACAGCAGGACAGCAAGTTTTAAAATATTTATTTTTTGAATGGAGTTCGGATCGATCAGGGCGATGCTATGCTAACTTGTTCACAATAAAGTAAAACGATAGCTGGAGTAAAGTAACATATTTTCTGAACTCGCCAGGTATTTCATCTTCCTCGCTTTCTTTTCTCCAAGTTTTGTCTGGTTTTTATATAAGTAAGATGTGGTAGTATCGCAGAGCTCTGCGTGCTAACTGACACTAACAACAACAGTGGAACCGGATGTGCACGGAAGCTCGCTGCCAAGAACCTCCAGTGAAAACAAATCACTGTTTTAATCTCAAAAACTAAAGAAAAAAGCTAATTTAATAGAAGCAGTTAACTCTGAGCTCATCCCACGGGCAAACTGCGTAGTTGTCAGAGCAGAATCCAGAGCGAATACGGGGGTTTATTTGTCCAGAAGCCGCAGCGCCGCCTCAGTCTCTCTCTCTGCTGCTCAGCAGCTCTCCGTCAGCTAGCAGAGTTTCACTCCCCTGCTCTGCTGGACAATAATAAGATAACAATAGTGATCACTATTTTTCAACAACAAGATAACAAATGTTAAATAAATATTCAATTAATGTTGGACTTTACTCACTTGAATCACACGAATTAGGACTTTTTTTATTAAGATGTTTATTTTGTTGAGGAAAAAGGACCGAAAAAAGATATTACTTAATTTTACTCGTGCATATTTGTTGACAAAGATTTTATCTTTTAATTGTTTTGAATGTTCCACCTCAGACATATTAAGTGATCCACTGTTTGGCATAAAGTGTTGACCACAAAGAAAAGTTTAAACCAAAATTAACCACCAGGCTTTTCCTCAGGAGCAAAAATCAGCCTTTAAACTCAAAGCAATTATTGATTTGATACTTAACGTGATAATTATCAATATCGAAAGATATGAAACTTTTTATCGTGATAATATTTTTTGCCACATCGTCCAGCCCTAGACTCGGTTCCCTCCCTCCATGCCGCTCGTTTCGCTTTTGGTCTGAAAGCACCATTACCTGCACATTTAAACCAGCTGAACTTGATTCTTTCTTGCAGCTGACCAGGATGCAGCAGCCTGTGTCTCTGTGATTTCTCTCATCTGACTTCCTCCATGTGTTTCGGCCACTCTGTGTCAATCACGATTTCCTTTATGTTCGACCACAATATGAAATGCACGTTTTACAAAACAGTGTCAACACTGTTCTTCACGGTCCTTTTTTTGTTTGTTTTTTTGTCCGCAAATGTGAGATGTTGTTCAGCAGACGTGTGCTACCAAGGAAATGACAAGCCAATGCATGACAACATTTTGTGGGAATCTGCAATAAAAGTTGCGGTGATTGGTAAAAGTTGCAAGTCGCTCTGAATTTATGGGGATTTGTTTAATTAATTGTTGCGATCGCGAAATCCTGGAGGGACTGATTTATGTGCACTAGAGGGTTTTATGCTGCATTCGTGTCATGTTTCAACCCAAATTTAGTAAAGATATTAAACTAATTTCCAGAAAATATTTGTGCGTTTTCATCAACTGCTCCTGTTGTGTCAATATTAGGAGTTGGTGGCGCTAATTCTCCAGTCAGGTGCCGTTAAACCACTGCAGATAAGAGGGCACAATTAAGAGTTGAGTCAAACCTCAAACTAAAATTATGTTGAAAAAATGATGTTTATGTTTGTCCCAATTATTAAAGTGAGGAAGGTCGGTCTCCGCACGGTAACACGCGAGACCTCCTTGAAAAATGACTTTTGAAAAAATGTCTCTGAGCTCAAGGTGACACATTCATTTAACTTATCTAATAACTAAAACCAGTGACAGTCTGAAACCCAAATGTTTACACTTTGCATTTATATAAGACCAAGAGAAGCTGTAACCAGATGATATTCAGATTTAGAAACCATCAGTTAACAAAACGTTTGTCGAATAATTAAATAATCAGCTTATGCTTTCAGCTCCAGCCGTAAACACGGGATGTTTCCCCTTCATGACATGAACGTGGCGTAATCCACGGAGGTGTGACACAGTCTAGTTTCCATGAAAACACCACAGAGCAGTCAGCGTGTCCGACCATCGATCCGCAGCGAAGCGAATGTTAATGATTGGCTCTGAGTGCAGAGTTGCTCACAGGAAACGGGGAGAGTAAACGGTTGTACTCTGTCAGGTGGTTACTCTGGGCCGGAGAGAAATGAACCCTCTGAGTTGTATTTATGAAGTTGAAGTGCAATGGAAAAAGTTTCTTTTTTTTTTTGTTGTATTTAAGTAACTCGATTTGTCAGTTTTCTTTCCATTTAAGTATTTTATTTCCACCTGATGGTTTAAACTTGTTTCTGAATGTTTAATTTTTAGACATGTCATTGTATAAATATCAAATATTTGCCTGGTAATGAAATAAAATGACTTTGGCATGATTCTGACGTTGATGGTTCACTTGTTGAAGTTTATTGCCATATGCGCAGTAAAACCACAACAGCTTTGTCCATACATGGAAAACCTTACTTGCAAGTCTTCTTTCACATAAACATGTTAATATGTCGATATATATTAATATAAATGTATAAAAACAATAAATACAACAAACAATAATATATAGACTATCCGAGGAAGGTTAAAATTAAGGGCACCTGGTACTCGAAGATGTTTCGTATCTCATCCAAGAGACTGTCCAACATGATGGATACCACTGGTTCGATAGTGCTCCTGGATCGTGTAACTACAGTCGTTATGGCTGTTAGAGCCCCCTGGGGCCAAGTCTAAACAACCATTGTCGGTGGCCTCAGGTGGCTAGTTAACGCCATCCAGCAGCACTAACGAACTAGCGGTATCGATCATCTTGGACAACAACACCACTGAGGCTAAATACTTTCTTCAGTCAGAGCTGAAGAAGTCTCAGGCATGAGGGAAGAAACGTCTTAAGTATTTTCAGCCGAGACCAGTTGCCCTTGATTTTAACCTTTCGTTGTGTGCCGGCGCTGTGTCTCCTCGCCAGGCTCAATAAATAATTTGTTCAGTGATTTGATTTAAGAACAAATACCTGCTAAACTGATGACTTTCCCATCAAGCTCAGTTGTACTTGTGTTTCATGCTAAATAGCCAATGCTAACAAGCTAAAATGAGATGATAAACACATGTATGAGTATGTTTCACTGGCAAAGTGAAACCTACCATGAGCGTGCCGGCGTCCGTTCACTATTTAGGATTTTATTCAAACCCTCTTTACTTTTAAACTCAACTTCAAGTTGTACGACATCCAAAGTCGTCCAATACAGGGGCCCATGTCCACAGTAAACCCTCAAATTTACTGACTCCTGCACTCATTGCACGAGGTACAGGAGGGAGAGGACCCTCACTGGGGCAGCCATGTCAGAGTCAACTGTCCACGTTTATAAAGAGAGCAGCTTCTTTGAACTGCTGTGAAAACACACCTGCTGTCACATCGGTGCTGCTTAAAGTCACTTTTCAAATTGTGGCACAATAGAGGACATTTTAGGAAAAGTATGGCTGCAGTTTGTCCTGATATGAGAAAGGTGAAGCTGGGAACAATCAGGATACTTCGACGGTTTAACCAGAGTGGCTCAGCCTTCCAACAGTGAGTCACTGAGCCTCACAGATTATCTTGTTCATTCTTACTTCCTTCTCGTGACCTGCTGTGTTTATGTGTTTCTGGTTCAGTTGAGGACTCACTTTCAGCCAGCCTCCTCCTCCTCCTGCTTTACCATTTGTCAGGGGGGTTACAAGCATGGAGAGTCACCGCCAGAAACATTCAGAACTGATAAGACCAGAGCTTTAAGATTATTTATCTAAGACACAGTCACAGGCAGAAACCTTTTAAAGTGCGTCGTAAATCAACAAGAGGTTTGAAGACCACACAAAGCCCGGTCATTGTTTTATTCTGATGGAAAAACTGGAATTGAAATCGGATCACAAACACAGATGGCTGCACGTTTTGATTAAACGCCCTGATCTCTTTGAAGAGGGATGTCGTCATCACGTATCATCTCCTGCGGACGGAGCCCTGTAAACCGCTGATCAGAGCGGGGCAACAAGCCGAGACAAAGCTTCGCTGTAGAACAAACCACACTCATTGTAAACTGTGTTGTTTTATGAGCTGCTGGCCGTGTGAATCAGAGTGAATCAGACGAGCTCTCGGTGAGAAAACACCCCCCCTTGCTCCGGCCTACATTCCTCAACACTCAGCTCCCCTATCAGAGCCTCAAATCAGATTTTTTTAATAGTTAGATTTATTTGTGTGGGTTAGTGTGTCAGGATTTCTGAGCAGTTTAGTTAACAGAGAAAAGAAGTCTTCCAAAACCTCTGCTACAGTTTGCTGCAGGGGAAATCTTCAATAAAATATTTATTTATACAGCAACAAATCTTCAGAGGTTATCGACTATAGCCTACTCCAATATCATTTACAGACCCCCAACAGTTTCCATAATGAGAAAGCACTTAGTAGCAATGGCAAGGAGGAACATTCTTTCCTGCCACAGCACAGCACAAGGATACAGACCAGTGGGTCTCAAGCTGGGGAGCGTAATGCCACTTAAGTTGCAGGAATGTGGTTTCATTTGGTGGCACAAACAAAAAAGGGCTTCAAAAAAAGTAAAGTGATGCTATTTTGCTAACCAGAATCTTTAGTTTTATTTCAATCGCCCATGTTGACTGATTAGAAATAAAATCCACTTTTGATGGAGTCGGCGGGCTTGGACCTTTTTTCTGGCTTCTATCGGAGGGCTTGGCAGAAAAAAGACACTGTTTAAGACAATAAGTGAGCTTCCAACGTTGTTGCAACAGTTGGTGTTCGTCCCTTTCCTGTTCCAAAGCCAGGCCCATAAAACAACACAGTTTGGTGTGGAATAATTTGACTGGCCTGCTCAGAGCCTGGACCCCAACCCCATCCGACACCTTTTAGGATGGAACAGCAACTCCCGGCTGTGAGCCAGACTCGATTGGCTTGCCAAGTTACATTCACTGGCGCATGTTTGTGAGTAGGATTTGGTCATTTAGCTGGTGAGCTGCTCTCTTATGTCTAATATAGCTTGACTGGGACTGGAATGGACAGTAACACTGAAACAGGATCACATTTTAAAGCTGATGAGGCCACCAGCTGCCTAATTACACATCCAGCAGCTATGGAGCAACTCTCTAATTCACTTGAAGTCCTGTTTCTGTCCACTTCATAAATGCAACGTTGAATTTCCACTCCCTTTGAGCTCATTTTTGGTCTCTACCAACTCCTGAGAAATAAATCTGGCTGTTTAGCCTGAGTTGATCATCTGGGGAACAAGAATGTCTCAACGAAATTTAAAGGAAATTCGTCCAATAGTGCTGGAACATAGAGCCGAAGGTGCTAGCATGGCATGCACAAACTAAAGTAAATGTGACACCGTTTCAAAAGGCACCTTATCAGCCAACATGTATATCAGCGATGTGCTAATATTGGCGTGCTGGCCTGTGGATCACGCTCTTATTTCTAATTCACGCTCTGTTTTCCACGAGACGTCTTGAGTCTGGGTTGAACTGGAAACAAAAATAAAAGCCCATCAGCCTTTGTGTCTGGCTGTTTAAGAAGCCTGAGCTGGAAACCCGGACGGTAGGAGCTCACGCCGGGAGTCTGAGCCCAGCTGCACAGATCTGACTCACTGACTGGCTGACTCTCAGCTCAGTTTCCTTTAGCTAATCACTGAGGACCAATAAATGTAGATTAGCGGATGCAGCGTGCTGGGAATAACAACACAAGACATCCGAGTAGGTTAACAATCATGTTACACAAGAAAAGACACAGACGTAATGTAAACTTTTAATCATTATGCAATTCACATAAAGACGCACAGCAGATAAGAAGTAATGTCACGCCTTGCGTCACACTGATAACTTGTGTAATCTGCTGATGCAACATGATCTCTTCATACTTTTGTAATAAAAAAGGGCACTTTTAATTGTTGCAACAAAAGGCTCTCTGATGGGCAGACAGATTAAAAAGTAGGATTGTTGTCATACCAAATGATATTTAGTATTTTCAGACCAACAATTTAACCTATGAGGGGTAAAACCCTGTGATCGTTCACCTAGAGACACATCAGTGCAGTAAAAAGTAGTTGCTCCTTGAGGCTTTTCACACAGGTCGTCCGAACTGTGCGAAGACTCCCATACTGTGGTATGGTGTGTACCATTCAAAGGTTTTCAAGTACAGTGCAAGTTATACAAAAGTAACCTCACAGAAGGCAGCCTGGCTTTGAACACAGTTTACGGTCTGTATGGAAATTATTGGGGTGGAGAGCTCAAACCCTCTACAGTTGGTTGAATAAAAACTTCAAGAGACTATAATGCAATATTTTTATGATAATGTGAAAGGGGCCGCTCGTAGTGATGAACCTAGAGAGAAGTAACAACTGTAAAAGCCACCTGCACAGCAAACTGTTTGAGACTAGCTGGTGAACATGGTGGCGTATTTAGCAGCTAAAGAGCCAGATGTTTCCCTCAGGAGCTGGTGGAGACCAAACACAGAGCTAAAAGAGAGAATATTGGACTCAAGTTCATCAACTGGCCAGAAACAGGACGCCACCACATGAATATCCGCAACTGCTGGATGTGTAAATAAGCAACTGTATGCTAACAAGTTCGCCGTCTCAAATTAAAATGTGATTTGTCAGTGTTGGCTCACGTTCAACTGACGTAGGCTGCAGCTCGATTGGAGGCTGAAATAAAATCTGGGGTGACAAAAATACCCGCCCTTCAGCAAAAAGAGGAAACGCTTTGAATCCCATTCCCCCGTCTAATAATTTCCGTACAGTCCCGTGCACAAACAATAAATAAATATTTTAAAAAGTACATTTCAATGTGAGCATCGTTTTGCTCAAGTTTACAAAAGTGCAGCAAGGCAACTTGTTACAAAGGATGTTAGCAGAAAGACAAACACACGACAGTAACAACTGCAGCAGCGGTTAATGGAGACTTTTCCACAGCAGCGGTGAAGCCGTTGGTCTCGCGTCATCGAAGACATTCTCAGTCGGTGAAGCTTTGACATCTTTAAAAGGCTTTGAAGAGTTAATTTTTCCAAACTCTCAGTCCTCTGACTCACGTCTGATCCCAAAAAGCGTGGTTTTCTTCTTATATAAACACAACTGCATGCTGAATGTCTTCTGCTTTGGTCAAACTTGATACTTTAAATAAGACTTTCATGTGGGTCTGTGAAGTTGTGGTTTCAATGGGGGCGGCGGGGGAGTGCACGGCTTGATTCTGGCAGCCAGACGGGGGCTGGGTTTCACCGGAGGTACGGGAGGAGGACTTGGTTTGGCTGCCGTGTACTGAAAAGCAAAACGAGATTAATTTCAGACACATTTTATAAATGTGAAATTGTTATCTCTGCACCTAAAACTGTGGAGGTTTGGGAGAGATGTTTAGTTTTGTTGTGATTTTATCTGGTGCCAAACACGGATGGCAGTCTAATCCATGAAGTGGGATGCGGCTTTAAGATAAGACGTTAATGATCCCCAGGGGAGAGGGGGTGTGCATTACTCTCATGTTGCAGCAGCACAAGAAACCGTTTAAAGATGAGAGCAGGAAATGGATAAACAACTATTTAAAATTACTAAACAAATTTGATTTAAATAGCTTTTAGTTTTAACTTGAGAAGAAAGGTCACTGGTCTGGGTATGCAGTTTAGATTTTGGGCGCATAAAGGTTTAACAGTTCAATCATTTAAACACTTTTCTTTTGAATTTAAAGATAAACAATAAAACATGAATATAAAATAGAATTCAACATTTCAAGACCGATACCACTGTCATTATCAAACAGACGTGGGAAAAAGAACTGGGACAGGATGGCTGCTGATAAAATACAAGTTTCTATGCTTTCCCTTTATTTCTTCATATTGGATTAAAAAAAATTACAAAAAACAAAAATTGTTTATTTCATAAAATATAAGTTGCCAAACTCGCTCAGGATGGACACCTCTTTTAATACTCTGGGCTGCTGTTAGAACACCATGACAACTAAAAACTCTTTAAATGTCTTTATTTATTGCATTACTTCTTCAGCTCTGTTTGAGTTCATAATGGGGTAATTTATTTTTGTGAAAGCGTCCGATCTCGAGTGTATTTACTGAAAATGCAGCACACAAGTAGTCACAGACTGCTGCGGGTAATTGGGACAGACTCAGTTAGTCATAATGAAGTTGGGCTATCTGTAGAGAGCAGAAAGTCCCTCCTAGTCCAGTGGACAAACATGGGACCTTATATTGGAAAAAATATGTACATTAGTCAGCAGCGAGAGACAACTAATTTTATTTATCCCGTTTGAACTATGCCCTGAATTACACACACGATGTTTATTCATTTAAAAGATCATTTTGAAAGTCAAGCTAACGTAACTTAGGCTAACGTCAAAGAACTTTGCAGACGATGTGCTGAAAGGACCGGGAGTCGTTCGATTGAACAAATCAGGTGAGATACATCTCGGCGTAGCTAAGTTAGCTAGCTAGTAGCAACCAAGCAATGAATGTTAGCTTAGCATTAAACCGCTAACATGTTGGTGATGTGTATTGCGTGAGATAAGAGAAGTAGTTCATTGAGTAGTTCATTGAGCAGTTTCACACAAAACTAAATGTAACGTCACTGTTTTAGCTGCAATTTTTTTTTTTTGACGGACAAAATTATCAGTATCTGTGCAGTTCAGGGAACAGTTGTCTCTCTCCACTGACTACCACTCTGTAGTGTGTGTGGAAAACATAATATATATGGGTTTAATAGCAAATACAAGAGCAGCAAACGAAGCTGCAACTGAGAGCAGTGAAAGCAGCAGCATGTGTGACTCACCTGCGTTTTATTCAGAGGCGTGAAAGGTTTTGATGGAGGTAAGGGAGGAGGTCTGGTCTGTGGTAAAGAAGAAGAAAGTCATCTGCGTTTGATTTTTCACTTTAAACACAACTCACGTATACTTAAGTTTTTTTCAGTTAACTAAATGTATATAGCTAAACACAGAGATATTATACATTTCTTCTTGTCAGCAAATCCAATGAAAAAAACCCAAAACCAACAGTTAATGTATCTCCTAACAAGTCTTGTGTGTATCACAGCCTGATATATCTTCTTCCTCTGAGCCATAGAGCTCAATCTTTGTCCAAAAGCTATTAAAAACACATCAATGAGTCTCACTGTGTGATATGTTCCTTCACTACCATGTAGTTTATTCTGACTCAGTCCCACAGACACCGTCCTGCTGCCCCAAATACTCACTAAAGCACCACATGTGGATTCATCCGCCGCTGAAAATAGTCCCCAACAAATGCACCACTTCCCCCTGTTTGCGTAGCATTTCATTTAAAACTACAGTGAGCAGTTTTAAGAAATTTCTCAGCCTTTAAAAAAAACAAATATTTATGTGATGTGTTTAAGAATGTTTTTCTTGGGAACCTATAAGCTTGAGTCTGAGTGCCTCATAAAGTGTTAAGAGGTGGACTAACATACTGTTGGTTTTGGGTCTTTTCATGGGATTTGTTGACAGTAACAAGCAGCCTCATCCTTGAAGCAGTTGTCTGATTACAGATAACTTTTTCCATGTGTTATTTAATTTGACTTCAGCTGCCAACTCCGAATCTTCTGTTTGTATTACGCATTTTTAACTTACCGGCTCAGTTTGTGAGCTAGAAGACAAGTTCCTTGGTGGCTGGGGGAAAAAAAAAAACACATTGCATTGACATTGTAAATCATGTTCTTCATACACTCACAGCTGTAACCTGCCCACACATGATTAACTAATTGCCCTCTGACATTAATTTCCATGAGTAATGCCTTTAGTATCACTGCTCTCTGTACCTGTGGAGCGGGTCTGCAGGGAGGCACAGCAACAATCAGAGGAGCACAGGCTCGAGTTGCTGTTGATCCCAAGAAAGTGGGCTGACTGATGTTCACTCTCTCTTTCACATCTGGTTCCTGGATCACCGAGTTCAACTTGTCTGGAGCTGAATGCTTTCGTTTCCTGTGAACATGAAATGTATTCAGCTGGGAAAGGGAAGACTGAAAACAAACAAACAGACACGGGCAGAGCCAAATATGAGACGCAAAGAGAGTGAATTCAGTACCATTTAGAGGTGTAGCTGTCTATGTTGTCCTTTTTACAACACATCAGCCCTGCAGTCACTACTGTGATCACCAGGAGGATGGAGAGAACTGCACACACACCAGCTATTATCCCACTCTGACCTGCAGACATAGAGAGGGAAATTACACCGTTACAGCTGCACTTTGTAAAAGACACTATCTCTGATGGTGTCATCATTTTGATGCACAGGTTAAGTCAGAACGTATACTAAATATATTGCCGGTCATTCGGTCCACTCCAGACTAACATTTGCACAAAAATAAGAGGAAAGCTGTTCTGTTACTCAGAAAGAGAGGTGTCACTTCTATGTAGTCAATCAGTCTTGCAATATCAGTGTCTTAGTGTCATTACGATCAACTTCTTTCATCATAATTTAGGGAAAACGCACAATGAAGCAGCTTACTGAAGATACCAGTTTCACGACTTCTTCAATTTGTCCTGGTGAAAGAAGAAAGTGCTGTACACTCTGTGCTAAAGCATTTCACAATCCCGGCGTGCTCTGTGATATCTTTCTGTTCTTCCTCCTTTTATTTGTTTTTTTTTTTAGTCGTTTACTGTGAAGACTAAATAGTTGCACAACCACCCAAAGCCCAAACTCACTCTCAGCAGGCTGTGGCAAGTTTAGTTCAGCTCGAGCCAAGACGACGGTGAGAGAAAGATAAAACCAATTCGGCTGTTTGGAAACGCTTCAAGGAGTCAGACGAAGAACAACAACAAAAACTGTGCAACATTTGCTACATGGAGGTGTCTGCACCCATTAATCAAGGTAGATTGATCATTTTACAAGGCAGGGCTGTATATTAATAGTCAACTATTTAAATAATCGATTAATCAATTTGAGTGATTTTCAGTTACATTATATTTAAAATACAAGCAAATTCACTATTATTAATTTTTAAGGTTCAATAAATGCACAATTTTTTTTCAAAGTCAGTGAGTTATGGTGTTAAATAACTGATTTCAATATTAAACGAAATAATCTTGATCAAGCATTTTTCCATAATCGAGCCGCCCGACATTTAACTGAGGTCAGTTTTACGACTAACCAGGAGCACCCGATTAGGTCAGAGCTAGAAGAAACTGGGAAATCACTCACAATGAATCACTCATGTTAATAATTACTTACTGGAAGAATGACTCAACCAGCAGGTGTGACCTGTTTTCATTTCTGTGCTGCTCACTGAGAGCTGACCAAGAGCAACCAAACCTCCTCAGAAAGTTAAAATCACTTCCGGGAAGTGTCCTGTACCTTGAGGTAAATCTGCATACTGGATGTCACAGTAGGGTGGCGCCCAGCCAGGATTACAGTGACACTCTTTCTTGTGGTTACACACCTGAAGACAAAATGCAGTAAAATGAATCCAGACATGAGTCATCTCAATTGCACTTGGGTCCAGAGGAGTCAAAGTGAAAACTGCTACATTTTAAAGAGATTTTAATCTTAAAGTTGAAATAACTCACTTACCCCCTTGTTGTTGCATTTCTTGGCACAATCCTCCGTTTGCCCGTAGACTGATACGTCCACACATCTGTTGTCAATGCAAACCTGTGCACAAATGTTCACCTCTGAGCAAAACATCCAGCATAACAAAATTCCATAAAATGCTTCTCCCACTGAAAGTTTTACCTTATTTACTCCACATTTGGTTCCTTTTGGCACCATGTCGATGTTTCTGGTCTTATCATCATCCACAGGCACTTTACACTCAATGCCGGTCACAGTGTAGGATGACCTTTTACCTGTGATGGACTCGCCCCCTCCTTCACAAAATATAGACCCACATTTAAGATTCCTGCAACAAAAGAAAAATCAAAATAACTTCAATCGTGTTTTTTGACAGTTGTTGCTACTTTTCAGTGCCAGCACGGGGTCATCCTGTGTGCCAAGTTTCCTTCATGGGCGTTTTGTGATAAACTTTGGACAGAAACCAAGTTCAGTGTGTTGATACGTACGGTGCTGTACAACGGGTGTAGCCAAATTCATTCCTTCCGCAGTTCAAACCTTCTATGCCCTGATGGTTCAGGTCGAAACACACGTCTGCTCCAACTCTGGTCCCTGAGGAAAGAAGATATTCATGGTTATTGTCTGAAATATATGGAGGAACATTAATGCCAGGATAAGAAAAAGATGAAAAATTAGAAATGATAAGGATAAAAAATACTTTTCAAAAATTTTTAAAACCAAAGTCAAAATTTTGACTTTTTCAAAGTAAAGTTGATAAATTGAATTAGAGTCATAGAATCTAAAATTAAAAATGCTTTTGGCTACACAGAGAACATGTTCCTCATTTCTCTCCCCTCATTTCCTGTCATCTCTATGGTCAGGTTATAAACATACTGTGTCATGATTCAGTTAAGTCAAATCATCATTTTGACCCACTATCTCAGTATTTAAATCGTTCCACTTTTCATCTGTGTTGTTTCTTTTCCTCAAAACAACTATATAACCCTTTTTTTTTATTCTAGTGGAGAGATCTTATGATGGACTCGAGACATCTCTGTCAATGACACTGTATGTTAAGGTTCAGGCACAAGAGATGTTGCATCACGTTATAGATGCCATTAAAGTTGGAGATAGCAAAAATGTGTTTGATTTTTTAAATACATGTTTGTTTTATAGATGCAGAAACTCATATTCTGTGAGAGCGCTATTCATCCAAAGTCTCTGTAGTCCTTGTGCACACTATTAAATCCTTGCTAGAATGAGCCATTTCTACCATGTGACTGAAAACAGACTAATAACTAAAGCTCCTTCAGGCTCATCTTGTCTATTAACAAGAAAGGGAAAACACAGAAACCCCTATTTTTACTTCTCTTACTTGAATGACCATACTGACAGCAGTGTACCTGATCCAAACAGCCTCCAGCAGTGCTGCTCATGTGTGGGGCACTGGCCGTTGTAGCAGTAGCCCGGTGCTTGGTCGTAGCACACTTTGCCGTTCATCTCAAAACTATCTTCAGGACAGTCCTCAGACACTCCTGTGCAGTATTCAGGCAGGTCACAGTCACCGGCTGACTTTCTGCAAACGCTTCCAGCCGGTTTTAACTGGGGGTTAAAGTACATTTCAGCTGATTTAGTAACGATTTCAGTGAGTTAGCTCTTGTAAACAGTATATAATTAAGCTTGTGTATTTAAGAGGTATTTCATGCAGAAGGATGTGGTGAGTTGACGGAAACAGAATGATATCACCCTCTGTTTCCTGTTATTATTGAACTGCTGCTGTTTTAATGTGGTTCCAAGAGTAACCTCCTCCCATGGCTATTTTAATGCCCACGGTTATTAGAAGGAAGCAGGGTGTGTCTGTATGATTGGCCTTTCTGTAGCCTGCACTCTGTCCACTGTAGTGGAGCTGATATGGCTTTCTTGACCAAGTCTAGCGGGTTTTTTAGCAATGCTGGCAGCATGTTGGTTTATCAGTCAGTAGGCCGGTCCACCACTTTGGGCCAGACAGAAATATCTATACAATTATTAGATGGATTGCCATCATTCCTACTGACCTCTGATTCTCTGCTCTGGTGAACAGCAGAGAATAGTGTGTGAATATTTTTTTTCTTATACTGACTCTTCATGCAGGGCTTCATTTCAGCCTCTGTCTGAACAAGCTGTAGATGCTCCTGTCTCTTTAAGGCCCCCCCTCTCTCAGCCTTAACCAGGCTGTTGTTGTTGCTGGGCGGAACAGGCTGACTTAGCGTTGCCCTGTCCTTAGTGTGGGAGCACATGCCCATATATGGAACACCGGCTCCATCTGGCTCCGTATTACCAAAGTCCTTTTAGGCAAGTCATGCCACGCATCAGCCATCTTGGCAACGCCTCCGGGCAGCTATTTCGACCAACAAGACCAGGCTCCTGTCTAAATGAATGGGGAGAGAGCCAGCACTGCACTTATACAGGTCACTGGGACATAAAAACTACATGAACAGAATCAGCATTAAAATCAGATAATAATCGCTGAAAAAGTTTGACAACTTCGCCCCAAAATAAGGTTTAGAAAGCCACAGCTTCCGCGCATGCGCAGTAAAAGTAATACGAACCCTTACGTCAGTGGAACCACACGATTGGCTGAAATGTTTCCCGCTTTGGCTGTTAAAATTGGCTTTCTAGNNNAGCCATCTTTGCCCTTACGCTTTCCCCATAGAGTTGTATTGGTAGAAAAAGCAGTTCAAAGCAGAGCCGGGGAAACCTGAGGGGTTTTACTCACAGGGATTTTTTTAATCTTTGGCCATGTTTAACATGAACATCCAACATTTTAACATCATAGATAAGTCATAAAATGTGGAAAAGCATAATAGGTCTCCTTTAAATAACACTGATATCCTCCAGACCTTTTCAAAATTTGAATTGACCAAATACCTGAACAATCAGGGACTTTTCCATCAGCTGTACTTTGTCTTCAGTGCTAACAAGCTAAACTCAGATGATGAACATTGTAAACATTATATTTGCTAAACATCAGCTTGTTAGCATGCTGATATTAGCAGATACTTATTGTCAATCACATGTTTGGGATTCTGGTGTTTTTACTCAGGGTTTTTAGCTGGCAAAGAATAAGAAACAAACTTTTAAAGCTACGTTAAAGGGTAATGATGCTAAAGTACCTGGCATTCGTCGCAGCATTGTCCATGAGCACACTGGGATCCTTCAGTCAGACGACAAGTTGAGGCATCACAACAAGAGTTCTTGCATTCCTAAAAATTAAAAAACCCACAATCTTTTTCAGTTGTGTTTCTATCCAGTTTCCACTTTCAACTGGAATTTGCAGTAATGAAGTTCAGTCGAAACAGATCAGATTTAATTCTCCCACACATGCAGCATCTCTGCCAAGAATTTCGTCTCTCTGAAAAGATGTGAGCGCACAGGAAAACTATTTTAATGTTTGAGGCCAGACTTCAGCTCGGGATGTCCTGAATCACCACTAACTTCCCTTTTATTAGCTCTAACCTCACATACAAGAAACAGCACTAGTCAGCTTAAACAAAAAACCCAAATGGCGTCGTCCTTCACCAGAGAGTATATTTAAACTTTCCACGGTCCAAAAACCTATTACAACCAGAGTCATTAGCCTCTACTGAAGGTTGTACCTCCACAGTGCCACAGTCACACTCCTCTCCAGGGTCCAACAGGGCGTTGCCACAGCGAGGGCTCACAGCGATGGTCCTAACAGAGGCTGACGGTTTGGACAAGCAGCTGGGTTGAGCTCTCTCCATGAATTCAGCGAGCTGCTTCACGCTGCAGCTGCTGAAAAACTCCGGGAACGCTACATTTCCTGTCCTGAAGAGGAGCAAAGAGATTTCAGCTTTACAACAGATTTAAATTTAAGACAGAGCTAAAACAGTATATAATCTATGTGGACGCTTCAACAACATCTTCTGGTTTCAGGGATTCGCTCCCATTCAGACACGAGAGCATTTGTGAAGTTCAACAGTGACGATGAGGATGGTGATAATGTGGCTCACAGTTGGTGAGTCTAGTTCATCCCAAAGATGTTGCTTAGGGCTCTGCTTCACACCAAACTACCATTTCCTTCAGGAGCTTTCTTTATGCACAGAGGTATCATCATGTTGAAGCAAGAAAAATACACACTGTTGACCCACAGTTGGAAGAACTCTCGTGTCTAAAATAACCTTGTACGCTGTAGCATTAAGGTGTCCCTTAACTGGAACTGAGTGGCCTAGAACAAAACTAGGACAAGGGGTGTCCACAAACTTTTGGCCACATACTTTTCTATGTCCAAGCTGAATCTTTATGACATTCTAGCAAAAAATTACTTTCAAACATAAAAACATCTTCCAAAAAATCAATACACATTCTAAGCAGCAGGAAGACGTCCTTACCTGAGCTTTTCTGCCATCACACAGTTCCCACTGCTGTAAGACGGACCGCACACACAACCTTCAGCATCGTGGGACAAGCCAAAATTATGTCCCATCTCGTGAGCGATGGTGGAGGCGAGGCCTATCGGATTGTCCTGGTGATCCTGGGAGAGAAATGCAGCAATGTTGCTTTAAATTCAGCAGAATGCGTCGTGAAACACCAACCTGCTCCCTTCATACGCAGATGCAAAAGGACGAGTGTCTTCATTCATACCTGATTCACTCCACCTGAGTTTTCAGTGCACATGGCAAACTTATTCGCCAATCCAACGGTATCTCCCTCAAAATCTTTTCCACTGTTGAGGGGAGAAAGTGTAACATCAGGTCAAACTGGCAGCATAACTGTGTTCAACACCTGCGCAGATATCAAATACCGGTCCTCACGTCACAAACTGGGCGTTGTCATGCTTCACCCTCTGCAGAAGATGAACCTGTCGCCACATGAGGAAATTGTCCAGAGCAGTCTCGGAATTAATGTCAACATTGATGAAGTCTCCGTTTGTCCAAATCTCCAAACCCACCAGCATGATGTGAATGTTCAGATGTCGATACAGCTGCAGGCAGAGGAGGAGACGGCTTTCACTGAGTGAATGCGCTGAGAGCTATCGGCTAAGAGCGCCGATGGCAAACACTAGCTTGAATTTACCTTGTCAATGTGATTTACAACGCCGAGAATACGAGATTTAGTCTCGCTTCCATGTCGCTTATACTGCAGGAAGAGGACAAACATAATCAGATTCACTGAGCAATGGAACGTTGTAAAGGACTTAAAATGAGATATTTACCTCTGTGTTGTCCACGACCACATACAGCTCGACAAACCTCTGTGGACCTGCGAGGGGTTTGGTGTTCTGAAGAAAAAAAGGAAACACCTTCAAATTAATATTCTTATTTAAATCAACATTAAAAGGCACATTGTTATACTTCTCTACTTACTCATCTCTTTGTATACACGTGTTGAATTATCCTGTTCTACAACAATAAAATTTAAAAACTTTTTAGAATTTGAAACACAACATTTTGCTCTAATGTGAAAAATTAACCGCATAAGAGAACAGACAGAAAAGGAAGCAGAGACAGATATAAGATACTTGATTTGCATTTAGTACATTCATAGAAATACAAGCATAAACATCCATCCTGCATGTTGGAGCCAAAAGTATGTGGACACACTGGAGCTGTTTTTTATGTTTTACCCATGACTCAGGGGGCAACATGGATAAAATCTTCTGATTTTGTACATTTGATGGAAAATCGATCTTAATTGGCGAATTAAAAACACGGTAATTCAAATGTACTTCGTCACACTGACATCCACGTGAAAATCCAATATTACCATAAAACAGGGCTGATAATTCATTTACAGCAGTGGCCTACAGGTTTAAAAACCAGGGGCGTCACAATGGCATCAAAGTATCGTTCACATCACAACATCGCCAAACTCTGGCACCTCGCCGTAGCCTCCGCACGCTGTGGTGGTCGCACTGACTCTGACCACGGATGTTCCTGTTTCATTGTGATCAGGTGTATCATCATTTTGTGGCATCCTTGTTGTCAGATGGTGAGTGTGGGGCTTTAAGTGTGTCAGCCAACTTCTTACCTTCAGCTTGAAGCTGTACTTATTCAACACAATCATGTTTTTGTATAATGAAGATTAGTGATAAAAACGCTGCTTCCTAGTTGTTTAAGCCTTCACGGCCTTTACATTAAACACCCAGAGAGTATATGTTGATGTTACAGTGTGAACAATAATTTCCTGGCTACATTAGTCAAAACCACACTCATGTCACTCCCACTCCTTTATTACATTATAGACTTATCGTTACATTATAACTCAAACCTCCGGCGGAGCTTTTCTGGCATCCCTGTGGGGACATTGAACATGAGTGGGCAATGTTCAAAGCCTCTATTGCTGAAGCTGCAGCGGAAAGCTGTGGTCTCAACGTCTTAGGTGCCTCAAGGGGCGGTAACCCTCGAACACCGTGGTGGACACCGGTGGTCAGGGAAGCCGTCCGACTGAAGAAGAAAGCCTTCCGGGATTTGTTGTCTCGGAGGACTCCGGAGGCGGTTGCAAGGTACTGACAGGCCCGAAGGACTGCAGCCTCTGC